>CAJHNH020006057.1:363068-405394 GCA_905116865.2 Candidula unifasciata
TGTTTATTGTAAATGATTTTATTACGTAATGAGACATCGGCGACCAAGTCACCGATTAGCTTGCCGGTAGACGACTTTGTATTTTGGTCTGTCTTCTCGCATCAACACTGCAGGAGTCCTTTTTGTGGTTCTTGGTGGTGTGCAATGTTAAGCCATTTTATAGGGATCACATAAACTAGTCACAATTATAACCCAAATCTCCCTCTTAGGAATGTTGGTTAAACGGGACGATATTTTCTTTATTTCCCCCCCCCCCTTTTTTCACACCACCCCCCACCCCCCAGACAAGCAGCGAAACGGAACTTAATGTGACTGAGGTGGAGAGTCAGACCGAGAAAATCCTAGGGATACAAACTGTGTCACGTACATAGCATATCTTCTTTTTTTTTTCCTTCGTGTTCACCGGCTGTGTACTCGGGCGGAAAGTTCTGGTTGTTCGTCCACTTCTGGACTGCAGTCCTGTTCCAGAGCCTGAGTATTGCGTGTGCATCCGTTTGACAGATCTGTATGCAGACTGTTGGTTCCTTGCTTCTCAGGCAGATGCACTCCGACTTCGAGTGAAACTCCCAATTAGTCGACTCTTACGACATGCTTTTGGGTAAGCAGTGGGTCTATTCTTGTTTTTCCCATAGTAAGGCCACGGAACCTACACGGGGGCAATAGCATTTGATCTTCAGGGGGAGGGGGGGGGGGTCTGATCAGTCAACAGTAACTAGCTATCCAGCAACGCCGAGCGCTATAGAACAAAGATGATGACTGTGATGAATATGGTTAGGCTTGACACTCAGTTCTCTCTTCCTCTACCTTGAAATAAATTTGTAAGTTGTGGAATCATGATTTATCTTGACATCTTGAATTAGTAAGTTTGCCGTTGCTTTTTGTCTTAGAAACTTGCTGACGACCGATAAGATTGATGAGGGGGGAAGGAGGGGAGGGGAGACTATGTTAGCGCAAAGAGGCGAAGTCATGGATGATTTTGTCACGTCGACGGGTCACTGACGTGATCTGTGATTTTGTTGATTGTAAAAGTACAGAAAATGACCCTTTTCCATGCCTTCAGACGCATTGGGCACATAGGGCTAGACCTATATTTTAAAGACGAATCGGCACTTCGTGGGTAATGTGGCCTTTACTTCCCAGAGCTGCACTTAGTCCCAACCCAGGGCTGGGTTGACCTGGGAGCCAAGGTTATTTTTGAAGACAGCCCGGTTCCGTCAGGACCCGAACCGACGACCTTCCTATCCGCAGGCGAACGCCTAGCTGCTACACCACGACGGCTCCCTCTGCTGATAGTGTGGGATCGAAACAATTCATTCATCCACCCATTTATGTAAAAAAAACAGCAACAAAAAAAAAAAAAAAACGTTCAACCTACTGCAAACAGTATAAGTTATAATTGTAGTCTGTTTTATTGTGCCAATTATGTTGGCTAAGAAATGTTAATTGCACCTAAACTAGTGGCTTGGAGCGGTACTCTTTCTTGTTCCTAGTGACGGCCGTTGGGGAGGGGGCTGCACGCTCACGCGTTTGCATACACACATATGGAAATATATATACATGGATATATACACACATTTTCGAAGGCAGACTGCATTTATAGCCGTTCAACTGATAACTGTAGAACAGGAAATTTCCGATTCAAGCCGCTACATCATGGCGACTAGTTCTGTCGATTGTGTGGGATGGGGAGAAAAAAAAAAAAACATGACACACCGCATGTATAGCATGGCAATCAATAGCCGCTGAATTAAAATTCCTAGAGGAACAAAATCTGTTTTGAAGTTTGAGGTTTGAACAACGGATCAATATCTTGGCACACGGAAAGTAAACCATAAGTGCTCCGTTCTACTTCTAACTCAAGTCTGAGCCCGAAGTAGCTCATCGCTGTGCACGGGCTCCGTAGCACCGGCGAGGAACCTGAAATACTTCACGTAGATTTTCCCGGGCAGCGCCGTTAGGCTAATCTTTTCGTTTTCCAACTGTCATTGGATTTTTTTCGCGCGTAACAATACACTCAGGCGTCCGATCTCACTACCCAGAGACCGGGGGGGGGGTGGGGGGGGGGGGGGGGGGTTACTAGAAGTCCAAGTCCACGTGAAATAAATCCTAGCCCTTACCAAGGATTGAACCCGGAATCTCTAGCACTCGAGGCGGACATCATGCCCTCCGCCACCCCACTCATGGTAACCTATCTTAATGGTATCTTACCATAAGCTAGGTAGATTTTCAGTGTTACTTTGCTTCCATTATTAGCCCCAGTAACAAACTGACAAGCCAAAGCATGCTTCTCCTTATTCTAAGCTTTTAAAGGGGCACTTGTCATATTGTTTTGTGGTGTATAGCCAGGCTGTGATATCGTTTTGATTGGACACAAAGTGAAAAGAAAAAAAGCATTTTAGAAATTGACACTAAACACATGGTGAAGTACTCCATGTAGAATTAGCTCAATTACTTTTTAACACGACCATCATTGGTGGTTAGATCCTGGATATGTCTCTCTGGCGTTTTCTGTTGGCGTTGATTCATGTCTTTGATGGGATTCGTCTCGGTGCAACTCTCGCTTAGTTCAACGTTAGTCTCCCCAGATCCCGCCAAAATACACACTAACTCACTTCTGATTGGTAGTTTCTGATCCCCGTGACCTTTCACACTGTTACGGGGGGTGTTCCGCAATGCCGTTGATATCGCGTGTTATATATTTTAGCACGCCAGCGCTTTTAACACTCCAAAAACATGGAGAAACTGTGTCTAACCCAACCTCTCTAGTGAGTGCTGAAACCTATGTCACAGCCATTCTCGTTCTCGGAATGAAAACGTAAATGCAAAGCATCGCAGAAACCAAACAACAGGGCGGGACACACCCGTAGCCTGCAGGAAAGTCGACTAGCCCAACAAACTTCTAAATTAAAAAATACCTACTCTAACTGAGGAGACTAACGTCGAACTAACCCAACTCTCGATGAACTGAAAAAAGATCTGCCAGATCCTTTAGGTCGCCGGTTCTCAATCTGTGGGTCACGACCTCTTTCGGGGTGGAACGACCTTTTCACACGGCTTCCCCAAGACCATCAAAGGACACATATTTACTGAAGCTATGAAGCAGCATCGAATATAATTGTATAGCTCTGGGTCGCCACAACATGAGGAACTGTATTTAAAGGTTGCCGCATTAGGAAGTTGAGAAGCACTGCTCTAGTTGAACTTCTGTCATGGCAGCAGAATCAGACCTTAAGGTCGATTACAATGTCACTCTGTCAACTCCGGGCTGCTACGTAAGTGGTAATGTTACCACTCGGAGATTCAAAAATCTCGATGTAAATAACAGACCAAAAATGTAGATCTTTGATTGACCCTTCAACCTCCGAACAGCTGTACCAGGAAGGCGATACATGCAGCCCTGTGAGGTGCCAAGACGACATGTAGTGGTACAATATAAGAAGGATATGGTGGCTGAATGGGACAAGTATAGTGGCCTTTCAGACGCCTAGCTTTCCTAACACAACTCAGGACACCCTTTCCTGAAGATGCGGCCTAAATGGGTAGGGGGATTTAAGTCACCGTTGGCATTACATATACACGCGTTCCCGATGTTTGAACTTCAGGCTAGAAAAGTTGCATGTGACAGACATTAACAACAACGCCAACAACAACAAAAGAAACATAAAGCAACGTTTTCATCCAGTATCATATACGATAATGCCCCAGTAAGTACACTTGATCTATTGTCACACATAAACAATTTAGACTCTCCAGTCCGTGGTGTATTAACAATATTAATGAAATTGAATGTGTACTGAAAAGATTACGGGTACACGTAACGTTACTATCTCCACGCCCCACACATATACACACCAGCTCACATCTGATTGGTAGTTCCTGAACCTGTCACGTTGGCACAAGTCTACAAGGGTGTTCCGCAATGCCGTTGACATCTCGTGATGTATATTTCAGCACGCCAGCGCTTATAACATTCCAAAAACATTGAGAAACTGGCCCAAACACAACCTCTCCAGAGAGTAAAAGTAAAAAAGTAAAGGACCCTTTCCACGCCTTTAGGCGTATAGGGCATATAGGGCTAGACCTATATTTTATAGACCAATGGCACAAGATGGGTGATATGGTGAGCATCACGCCGGTTGCCTCTACTTCCCGGGACTGCATCCGGTACCCACTCAAGGCTCTCCAGAGAGTGCTGCAACCTAAATCACAGGCATTCTTTCTCGGAAGGAAATTGCAAACAATAGAACGGGACACACTCAGGAAAGTCGACCAGCCCAACAGACTTGTGAAAGTGACCTACTCTTTTTGGGGAGATTTGCGTTACCTTAACCGAAATACGAGTAATTCATTAAACTTTTTCTCTGCTGGAACAGTCACATTTTCTGGAAGTACCTAAGCAGAGGCTGATAAATAATATGAAACACATTTCGAGTTACTTCAAACGTCCTGCATATATAATCATGTAACAAGAATCACTATCACTTATCATATTGTTGACAAATCTCACCCACTAGGGACATCCTGCACTGAGAGTACTGAGGAAATACTCTATGCTTGTAGAACCACAATCTCCGAAGGAAGCCAGACTCAAATTCAGAAACCACGACCTCAAAGGTTTCTCCACACAGGTACAGATGAGGTTAGGAGTACTGCTCATATCAAGCGAGTACAGCCCAGGTAATGAACTCAACGCCAGAGGCAAACGGGTCAGTTTTGTGCCGATGAGCGACAGAGCTCTGAGGGCATTTAGGTTAGCAAATGATGGTGTGGAAATTTTGGATATTGGGTTGTAGTCCAATGTAAGAGCATCAATGTTAGAATTTGTTGGAAAGCTTGTGTCTGTCAGTTCGGATATGAGATTTCTGGCAACATCTAGTTCCGTAACATTTCCAGGTATATCTGCACCTATCAGAGAGGTTAACAGATTCGCTGCTACTCCAAGATAATTCAAATTAATTCCTCCTGATAAAAATCCTGAGAGCGACCGAATTTTGTTGCTCTCAAGTTCAAGATACAAGGCTGAAGATGGAATCGAACCAGAACTGGTGTCGAAGATAAGGTTGTGGGAGAGGTACACTGTTCGTAGATTTATCAACGGCGATAAATCTGGGAAACTGGTCAGTTTGTTACCTTCAGCCTCCAGGTCAGTAAGCGAGTTTGCCACTGATTTCAAGGCTTCAGTAAAATGCGATGCATTCGACAGACTGTTGTATTGAATACTTATAGAATACAAAGCGCCAAAGCTTGGAAATCCGCTTATTCTAGATATTCTATTGTAGTCTAAAACTAGTGTAGTTAAAGCGGCCAGCTTCGATATCGCAAAAGGTACCTCTGACAGAAGACCATTTATCAGTCTTAGAGTAGTTAAATTGTTTGCCTGCATATCAAAAGCATTGTCTGGTATTGTGGTGAATGAACTTGTAAGCTCAAGTGTCTGCAAATGCGGAAAATTTTGAATCCATTCAGGCCACGACGCCAAACTAACATTGTCCAAAGCAAGATTAATTAATGTTAAGCCAAGGTGTTTCATAACATTCACGTTCCAATCGCTGATTGCAGTATCTCTAATGACAAGTCCTTCCATTTTGTTCAGATGCGACAGTGCTATGGGGATCTGAGTAAATCTTGCCTTTGTGAACGTAAGCTGGTGTAAAGTATTAGCTGAGCCGTCGAAAGCTGCAGGGTCTAGGGATAACAAAGGGGTATTCTCGAAGCTGATTCCAGAAAGACCTGAAAGCAAATTCCCAGCGTCCACTGTGCTCAAAGGATTGCCCTGTTGAAATAAACAGGAGGTTACAATGGTGGGTTTGGTCGTTTTATATTTCAAATTATTGTTTGTTAATTTTTTACATTTTAGTTATAATTAATCGTTATCAGTGAATTCTAAACAGTAAATTTATAGTTACCATTTTATGTTACTGCAAAAACGAGCCATTGAAACGTGTCCTAACTCACAATGGTTGTTACTGGAGCATCACTGACATCGATGGATCGATTTGTCATCAACGGGTTGCTACATAATAATTTACAATACCCACCTTAGATTTTATTTTTAAATCTCAGTTGAAATAGAGAACCAACAAGGCAGATTCAAGATACCGGTGAGATGTAACAAGGCAAATTTTGAAGATACTAGTCAGGTGTAATAAGGCAGATTCAAGACACCATTCAGGTGTAACAATGCAGATTTTGAAGATATAAGTTAGGTTTAACAAGGCAGATTCAAGATACCATTCAGGTGTAACAAGGCAGATTCAAGATACCATCCAGGTGTAACAAGGCAGATTCAAGATACCAATCAGGTGTAACAAGGCAGATTCTGAATACCATTCAGGTGTAACAAGGCAGATTCAAGATACCAATCAGGTGTAACAAGGCAGATTCAAGATACCATTCAGGTGTAACAAGGCAGATTCAAGATACCAGTCATGTGTAATAAGGCAGAGTCAAGATATCATTCAGGTGTAACAAGGCAGATTTTGAAGATACTAGTAAGGTGTAACAAAGCATTTTCAAGATACCATTCAGGTGTAACAAGGCAGAGTCAAGATACCATTCAGGTGTAACAAAGCAGATTCAAGATACCATTCAGGTGTAACCAGGCATTTTCAAGATACCAGTCAGGTGTAACAAGGCATTTTCAAGATACCATTCAGGTGTAACAAGGCAGAGTCAAGATACCATTTAGGTGTAACAAGTCATTTTCAAGATACCAGTCAGATATAACAAGGCAGAGTCAAGATACCATTTAGGTGTAACAAGGCAGATTCAAGATACCAGTCAGGTGTAACCTTCAGTCCTATGCGGGTTAGGAAATTAAGTCTCTGTGAGTAAGGAAAGTTAACCTCACTAAGGACCGTGTACTGAGCGATCCAAGTTCTTTCAATACCAACGATTTATTAACTGGTGCCTAACAGGCAGACACACTGGCTGGATCTGCACCACTGGGTGGTGAATTGATACATGACAAGGCAGATGTGGTCAAGGCCCTTTGGGAACAAGCAACGGAATCAGTAGAGAAACGAGATTATTATATCCTGGAGAGAGTGAGGCACCTGGGTGCAACCAGAGGGTCTGGCTGGCTCTCTACACTCAGAGGAAAGGCAAGACGGACATATAACCAGATTATTACCGGTACCATCAGTACTGAAACTCTGCACTGGCTGCTGAAGATGAGGACAGAGCACACATAGGAATGCCCCGAGTGATGTGATGTCAATTCTTGACCTAACTCAACTAACTGGTTCCTGCGCTGAATAGCGGGAATGAAATGGTATGATAGAGTCACTAATGTTGTGACCTGGGAGAGAACTAAACAGGTTCCAGTGGACCAAGAGAACAATATCATTAAAATGTCTTTGCATTGGAACCATAGGGTCAGCTCCCCCCGCCCCCACCACCACCACCAACACCTCAAAAAACCACACACACACACACACGCACGGAGAAGGAAGCTAGAGAGTACCATTAAAAAGATGGGTGAGCTGCATTCAACATCTTTGGATAGTACGACTTGGCGTGAGTTGGCTGTGGCCCTACGCTCCACTGAGGGAGAGAAGACCTAGAAGAATATGAAGAAGTGCCAAAACAAATCACTATATCTTTCTTTGTTACTCCAAAGAAAAAGAATGTTCTTGCTGTCATCTACAACAAACAGACTTTTGCAGCCAAGACGTCTGGCCGTTGTGGAGGCAGAAGTAAAAGCTTTGATCTTCAATAAAGAGGGGTGTTCTGTAATTTAAACAGATGAGTTTGTCGTTTGCCAAGTGAGAAGCTCGTGGGCTTTTACTGCTCTAATTAAAGTTATAATTGTGAAGCGAGACTCTCGTGCTGTTGCATTGACCACAAGTAGTCTGACTATGGAGGTTATGGCAGTGATAAACAATAACATGACTGGAGACCCAAACCTTCACCCATGCATGCTTTCTCTGTGACTCACTGAATATGCTCTAAGTGAAAGAGATGGGCTGGGTCCGAAGACAGTAGTTCGAATCCCTGAAGCGGTCAGGGCTGACAAATATCAGTTTCATATTCGTGTCAGGCCACGCAGCGTGTAAGGAAACGAGCAAGCTGAAAGGTTTGCAGGTAAAGCTACTGGGGAGGTCCAACACGCCATGGACCAGGCTGATATTCTGAATGTTCTACGAGAAGTGAGACGTTTACGTGAACCAGGTGATGACTGTGAATCTGCAACAATGACCAGATTTTCAGGAATATTATGTTAAAGTTGGTGTGGCCAGACAAGAGCTCTATGCGGGAAGCCAAAGAAGAATAAAAAACCAATACAGAGCTGGTGTCATCAGCCGCTACATATTGTGGGATTTACCAAGGGATGGATGTGAGCACTTATAGGCTAAATGGTTCGATGTGCGATGAAATAATACGTCCATTAACTAACTAACTAACTAACCAACCAAAAAACTAACTAACTAACTAACGGATTGATCGACTCACAGACTGACTGACTGACTGATTGGAAAATTTGCCCACTAACTAACAGACTGACAGACTGACTGATCGACTGAATGACTAACTGACTGACCGATTGACTAGCTAACTAATTACCTAACTAACTAACTAAGCAGACGTTGCATTAACAATATGTATGTGAATTATCAGTTTAACAACTTGTGCCCTGTAGATAATGTCTCGATTTAACTCTTTCAGACCCAGTAGTTTTTTGCTTTATGTCCAACGTTCAGGTGTGCAATGAGTTAAAGTAACCACAGCTTGCGATTTAAAGAGTTGATTTCCAGTGACACAAAGTGCATTGTGTCACTGTTTGGGTGAGAATCCCTCAGCTACAAATTCCAGAAACCCTGTTCAACCGTGAAGTTATAGTAATGCACACGATGGTTACAAAGTAACCTGCAGTCCAAACCACGACCGGCTTCAGCTGACGGGCCGTGCTGCTGACGTCACCGGGTCGGGCAAACGATGCGGTAACTCAGCGGTTCTCAAACAAGAAATAAACTGTCTTCGACAGTGGCGAGGAAGACAACTTAAATTTTAAATTGTTAGTATCTACATGCGTTCTTTAATAATCTCACAATTTTTAGCCGACTTTTTTTTATTATTGCGGCACGCTAGGGTGCCTCAGCACCCAGTTTGAGAACGGCTGCGTTACCGCATCGTTAGCCCGATCCGGTGACAACAGCAGCAAGGCCCGTAAGCTAGAGCCGGCTGTGGCCGGGCTAAAGCTCAAGCCTTAAAGACAGAAGGGAAAAACAACCTCATGAAGTAACGTGGGTTAATTGCATTACATTTCTGTACAGTACTACTCTTATACTGAAATTTATATTGAACGTATTGTAAAATTAAATACAGTATGTATGTATTATTCAGTTTTAAAGTATTTTATTTTCATTTTTGTCTCACGCCACCAGTAAAATCACGTCACTGTTCATCATTATTACCATATTTCTGTTATCTGTTTATTCAGTTATCCGTCACAGCTCAGGCCCTGTGGAACAAAAAGGGGGAGGGGCGGATGCCTAACCAGTTTTGTCAGTGTGTGTGTGTGTGGGGGGGGGGGGGTGTCAAGGTGCCGGAGCTACCCAGGTTCCGGCATTTTTTTTCTACCTGTTTCAACACTGAGCATCGACCAGACGCCACCTACTTGTTTCAACAGCGGACATCCACAAGATACCACCTACTTGCAAATCCAGGTACTCCATATCGTCAACATGTGAAACAAGTGGCTTGGGCAACGTTCTCCAGTTTTGTGCCGCACATGAAATGAGGTTTCTTTCACATACACACCCCTGTGAAAAATGTTTACAACACTTACCATCTCTGACAACAATATATGTGAATAAGGTTTACAACTCCCACCATCCATTACAACAATAAATGTGAAAAAGTTTTATTCTTGGTACTTAACAATTCTCAGGGATCGAGAGACGGGGGACAAGGTCAAAGCACGTGCTTATAAAGGTCACTCAACTTGTACTTACGGAAGTGCTTAATTGTACTTCTCATATTCGCCTCCTACTTCTGAGCCTAATAAGTACTAAGAATAACAAATTTTTTTTTTGTCCGGGTCGGTCTCCCCAAATGCCCAGTCTGGCCGCCCGACTACCCGGAGGATATTACGTCGGTAATCCAGACTGAACGGAGAAACCGCCAGGCAGATTTTTTAAGATGGCATTGCCGATTGGGTTTCTCCCGTGACTAGGATATGACCGATCCCGGGCTCTTTTGGCCAGACCAGTGCAGCAAAGCTACACTTTGATCTTAGCCAAAAGGCCGAGAAGCAATACATACTGTGATATAGTTCATTATTGACACACTTAAGGCCCGTTAACACAGCAATTACAGTCAAACGACAACAATAACAAACTCTGTCAGAATGTGGTCACAATTCACACGAGGAAGTCTGATGTTCACACTCAGCTCTGTTACTATACACTTTATTCTCCTAAGATTACTGCAATATTCTAAATCACTTAACATATAAGCTTATTCTATCTTACACAACAACAAAAACCACTTTTATGTGGCATGGCCACACTGCAGTTGTCCAGATCATCCGCTAGAACTTCCGGTCGACTATTGTTCGCAGCCGTTTCACAACCTGAGCTTACTTCCCCTGTTTGAGGTATTTCATGTGGCTCCTGTTTGGCCCATGTGCACAATATGACATTCACATTCCCAGAGCTTTGCTGGCAGTCCCACATTCATTCGATCTGCACCCCTACCATGATCATTACAAACACCTACCATCTCTCACAACAATAAATGTGAAACAGTTTTACAACACCCACCATCTCTTACAACAGTAAATGTGAAACAGTTTTACAACACCCACCATCTCTTACAACAGTAAATGTGAAACAGTTTTACAACACCCACCATCTCTTACAACAATAAATGTGAAACAGCTTTACAACACCTACCATCTCTTACAATAAATGTGAAACAGTTATACAACAAGCTCCATCTCTTACAACACTAAATGTGAAACAGTTATACAACACGCTCCATCTCTTACAACACTAAATGTGAAACAGTTTATACAATGTGAAAAACGTTATACGAACCGCTCTCTTACAACACTAAATGTGAAACAGTTATACAACACGCTCCATCTCTTACAACACTAAATGTGAAACAGTTATACAACACGCTCCATCTCTTACAACACTAAATGTGAAACAGTTATACAACACGCTCCATCTCTTACAACACTAAATGTGAAACAGTTATACAACACGCTCCATCTCTTACAACACTAAATGGGAAACAGTTATACAACAAGCTCCATCTCTTACAACACTAAATGTGAAACAGTTATACAACACGCTCCATCTCTTACAACACTAAATGTGAAACAGTTATACAACACGCTCCATCTCTTATAACACTAAATGTGAAACAGTTATACAACAAGCTCCATCTCTTACAACACTAAATGTGAAACAGTTATACAACACGCTCCATCTCTTATAACACTAAATATGAAACAGTTATACAAGCTCCATCTCTTACAACACTAAATGTGAAACAGTTATACAACACGCTCCATCTCTTACAACACTAAATGTGAAACAGTTATTAAACAAGCTCCATCTCTTACAACACTAAATGTGAAACAGTTACACAAGCTACATCTCTTACAACACTAAATGTGAAACAGTTATACAAAACGCTTCATCTCTTATAACACTAAATGTGAAACAGCTCTAAAGACAATCCATCTCCTATAACTGCTGGAACCAAACACCGTACTTTGGCATTACGAAGCACAATCGCAACATCTAAACCACAGACGCCGAGTCTCAAGTCAACTTAGACAATAATGATTAAGAGGAAATGTCCTAGTAAGCAAAGGGGCCTATGGTGAAACTAATTCAACAGACTTATATCTGTCATACTGACAGAACGAAATGTCTTGAAATGTAAAATGCAAGGCAAATTTGACAAGATTCAAATCCGTCGTATGACCAGAACAATAGTAATCCACTCACTGAGTAACCGGTCCCAGGACGGCTACGTAAACTTATCCTGTACAACTAACTCAGCTTTGTCATCATTATGTGGCAGGAGATTGCGTGGTCTCAGGGCATGGTGTCCGCCTCGAGTGATAAAGGTTCCGGGTTCGATCCCTGGTAGCGGCTGGGATTTTTTTCCACATGGAATTGGACTTTAGTAAATTTCTTCTGGTCTCTGTGTAGTGAGATCAGACGCCCGGTTGCATTGTTACGTACGTAAAATATCATTTGGCAGTTGGAAATCGAAAAGAGTAGCCTAAAGGCTAACGGGCCAAATTTGAAGTTACAATTCTACCCAAAGTATTGGAGGATCCTCGCCGGTGCTACAGAACCTGTGCAGTGGGCTGAGCTTCCTTGGACTCAGACTTGAGTTAGAAGAAGAACGGAGCACTTATGGACCTTAGGTCCTGAAGTTGATCCGTTGTTCAAAACCACAAACTCCAAACCTTAAATCACTATGTAGCTGTTCCCTGCAGAACGTGGCCCTCATCACGGTCTGCCTGAGAGAAATTCGGTCTCTCACCAGCTCTCCCGCCTCTTGTACTTTCCTACCAATGGTATCACTAATATCCTGTGCCCATCTTCCTTGTGGTCGGTCCCTGTCCTTCTTCAGGCACCATACCTTCTGCTATATTTTTTTTTCAATCTACCACGGCGCTTGATAAGACCTACATATTTAGTTTCCGCAAAAATAATCTATTTTCGTTTTCCTCCATAGGCAGACTGAGATGATAAAGTTTTGTTGGCACTGCTGGATGCTGCCTTATGCATGTGTTTACTGTTATTTACATGCCAGTATTTCTTGATGTTAAGATCTTTTAGAATGTCAGTATTTCCTCTCCTCATTATCCCAGGCATTTAAGAACCTTTATATTTTAAGAAAACCTTGGACAAACAAGAAACAAGGATGGATCAAATACAAACCTCATAAGGGCAGCGCAACTGTGCAGCTGTCATCTTCAGCACACCAAATACGAAGGCGGTATAAACAAACGCAAACATCATCATCATTTCAGTTGGGAAGACCTTAAAAATAACTGAAAGAAAATATATGATTCTAAAATACAATCTTCTTTTTCGTTTTCCTGTTCTTGTATTTGTTCTTGTTCTTGTTCTTCTTCTTGTTCTTCTTCTTTTTCTTCTTCTTTTTCTTCTTCTTTTTCTTTTTCTTCTTCTCCCTCTTTGTCTTCTTGTTCTTGTTCTTCTTGTTCTTCTTTTTCTTCTTCTTCTTCTTCTTCTTCTTCTTCTTCTTCTTCTTCTTCTTCTTCTTCTTCTTTTTCTTCTTCTTCTTCTTCTTCTTCTTCTTCTTCATCTTCTTCATCTTCTTCTTCTTCTTCTTCTTCTTCTTCTTCGTTTCTTTCTTCTTCTTCTTCTTCTTCTTCTTCTTCTTTCTTCTTCTTCTATTTCTTCTTCTTCTTCTTCTTCTTCTTCTTCTTCTTCTTCTTTTTTCTTCTTTTTTTTCTTCTTGTTCTTGTTCTTGTTCTTTCTTCTTCTTCTTCTTCTTTTTTCTTCTTGTTCTTGTTCTTGTTTTTTGTTCTTGTTCTTGTTCTTCTTCTTCTTCTTCTTCTTCTTCTTCTTCTTCTTCTTCTTCTTCTCTTCTTTCTTCTTCTTCTTCTTCTTTCTTCTTCTTCTTCTTCTTCTTCTTCTTCTTTTCTTCTTCTTCTTCTTCTTCTTCTTCTTCTTCTTCTCTTCTTCTTCTTCTTTTTTTTTCAGCATGCCTACATTTCCTTGCCTCCTCCTTCTTCTATTACTGCCTGCCGTCACATACCTGAGCATAGATCCTGAGCAAAAAAAGTTTACTAATAATTTGTTTCTGCAGCTAATGTTGTCTGTAGAAAGGAAAAAGCAGTCTCTCGCCTACTCGCCTTTTTTGTTTTTAAAGTAAGAAAAACGTACTGTATTATGATCTATCTTTTTTTCGCATCCTTTAACCCACGAAGTAGTTAAGTAACGTTAACTATGCATAAACAGATAATACTTACACAAATAGACTGCGTTCCTACTTTAACAGCGCAGCTAATAGTCTTTGATAAGAAAAAATATGTTTAAAAAAAAACATTCCGTATAGTTACACAGACAAAAGTACAGACACACAAACGGTGTTTATTACATAATCGAACACAAGTAATTTCAAGTAAATTATGTATACTTACACAGGGCCACATGCACAAGTGAGGGACGATACCTACACCCAACGCTGGGAATAATCACAGCCTGGTTTGATAAGGATTGTACTGGCTTTTATTTTCAGTTCATAGAGAGAGAAGTAAACTTAATTTTGTTTATTACTTCTCTTTTTTCAGGTCGACCCAGTCTAAAATGGGTACCATGATGGCTGTCCATGGAAAGTGAAGAGGGCCAGCGTTATGCTGACCACATTGTCCACCTAGTGCAGATAGTCTGTAAAAAAGATATTGGTGCTCTTCCCATATACCCGATACGCCGTGAAAAAGGAATCTTTACTGTTTTACACACTTCTCTTTTTGAGTTAGCTGAGCAGACCAGTTAGGAATCGTGCTGCAGGGAAGACACGTTTCATGAAAAAGCATTAACTAGCTTTGTCTCCCATTTCAACAGCCAGAGAAAAGTTTCTAAACTGACGGTACCTGTTATTCTTTGGTTAACTATTCATGTTGCCCCCCCCCCCCCCCCCCTTCTTCCCTCCCTTTCTTTCCCCTTTTCCTCAGTGTCACCCAGAGCCAGCAGACACCCCACGGCACTGTTCTCTCCAAATAACGGGTATTCAATATCTTCAGTTTTACTGGCTATCTCGCTCCACATACGCAAGATCACATCTGCCTTTTTCAGTTGCAGTACAAACCCAAGTGGGAGACAGTCCAGCCGACCTCGATCCATCTTCTGTGTGGTCATTGCCTGCCTGCTCTGTGTCCAGTAGACATGTTCTACTTTAACATGACTCTCTATGACTCACAGAGCATGTTGAGAAAGGTGAAGAGAGGCATGCTTCTTGCAGAGTGGCAAGCATTACTACAGAGGTCTGTTTGGTTGTATCTTTTGGATATTTTCTCCAGGTCATGCCGGTGTGTTGGGAAATCAGCAGGCAGATAAACTGACCGGTTCTGCACCACTTGGCGGTAAATTGATGTATGACAAGCTAGATATTGTGAGGGCCTTTTGGGAACGTGTGAACAGTGCAGAGGCGCATATACATCATAACGGTCTGTGGAGAGTGGCGCTGGGAGGAGTTACCAGGGTATCTGGCCTTCGCTCAACACTCAGGGGAAGGATAAGACGGATACACGATCAGACGGTTGCTGATGACATCGGAACTGGAACTCTTCGCCTGCTGCTGACGATGGGACTGAGCACTTATAGGAGCGTCCCGAGTGATGTGATGTCGATTCTTAATTCAACATTCAACGTTCTCTATGGCATTTGATAGCAGACCTTATTAGTCTGTTGCTCTTTGATAAACTAGTTGATCTTGATGAGCTATTTGGCCAGTTTCAGTCCTCGCTGTTTCTTAAAATTTTCAGGCCTATGGAGGTATCAGCTGTGTCCCCCACATAGATCAACAATAATTAGTGTCGTATTTTAACCAAATTGGAAAGAACGAGTGAAAGTAACAGCTTCGAGGTATTAAAAGAACAATCTCATCTTGACACTCTGATACCTTACGGTGTCGAAGTGAAGTATAATTTTCGGGAACTTGCCCGTTAAGGTGCTTCGTAAATGGGGATTTCCATTGACTCTTGTATTCCCTTCTTTCATCGTTTTCATAGTCGGCCGCTTTCTCGCTTTCCGTCTAGTCTATACCTCATTGCCTAATGCCTGCTCTGTGCAGAATGGCAAGCATCACTTCAGAGGTGCCGGGTAGTTAGCATCCTTTGGATATTTTCTCAAGGTCATGCCAGTGTGTTGGGAAATGAGCACGCATATTGCCTAATGAGGTATACTGTTTTTGGCATACGCGTTATATAACCAAAATATTTCACTTGTTGTTTTCTAATAAATCTAGAGCTGCTCAACCCCTCCCCCCCCCCCCCCCCCCCCCCCATTTTCCTTTGGATTTCATATTTCTGATCTTATCTTTTCTTGTTAAATTTAGAGCCCTATGCAAGAATCTCATTTTAGTTTTTTTTAAATATTTTTTTATTGTTCTGTCATTGATGCAAGATTAGATTACTGAAATTCTTTGTTGTACTGAAACAGTTAACGACAGTAATCAGACTTAACTACTGTTTATACTACCAATACACAACAAACATTTGACTCGATACTCAAACCTTTGAGAACTGCTTGCGTTTTTACCAAATAGTTTCATGACACAGAAATCTGGGAAAACCTGGACAAGTGAACTCTTTATAGTAACTGTATCGGCGAGGTTAGTACAGACAGGCGTGCTAACACAGCCAGTGGTTCTATCTGTTTTCTGTGTGTTGCATTAACGATAAAGCTATGACTGATTCCTATATAGAAATTATACAATGCTTTCCGATATGGAATTTTTAACAGTACTGGGAAAAAATTACAGAAGTTAATTTAGTTTTTGTATGTTTTTTTAATTTTGTGTGTGTGTGTGGCAGATTTTTAAATTTTATTGGTATTGTGAAGTCATAATTGTGGCTTTCGGAGACCATAATGGTAAATTGTACAGACAATATTACTATGTCTTTGAAGAAAAAGCTGCGACTGGTTAATATATACAAACTGTACAGTCCTTTTCAATTTTGAATTTTCAACGCCATTGTAGAGAAGTAAAGTAAAGGACGCTTTTCCACGCCTTTAGGCGTATAGGGCATGTAGGGCTAGACCTATATTTTGCAGACCAATCGGCACAAGATGGATGATATAGTCAGTATCAAACCGGCCGCCTTTACTTCCCAGGACTGCACCCGGTACCCACTCAAGCCTGGGTCGACCTGGAAGCCTAGATCATTTTTGAAAAAAATCTGACTCCGTCAGGGAGCGAACCCACGACCTTCCGATCCGCGGCGAGCGTCTAGCCATTCTGCTATGGCGACTCCCATTGTAGAGAAGTGACATGTAAATTTTAATTTTTTTTTTATTTTATGTAGAAGCATGTACGAACTGGGCTAGTGTATAATGACGAATCTCAGACACTGACACGATTGCGTGACACAGGAGTAAAGCATGGTGAAGCACGTCTATGCCTCTTTCGAGATCGAGATAGGAGACATTATAACCAGCCTCTCTTGGGAACAGTTAGTAGAAGCACCTTAAAGAGGCTGTTGTATCGAAGAACTGCGCCCACAGGATAATGCTCGATGGTGATAACATAACATAGCATAGAATGGATTGGAGGAATAGACTATATGACAAACAATGGTACAGTAGGAAAATAAATATATTATTCACGCCTTGTAAAAAGACAAGGGCCCTTGATTTTTACTAATTCGTATCTGCTGTTGTCTGTCTCTTTGTTAGGACTGGTGTTCAGTCATGGCTAGGTGGTCATACACCGTGCGCACAGTCATACATGCTTGGATCTTTGTGTCGGTGACCTCTGACATTTGTCCTTACAAGGTTCGCATCTCATTATTACTTGTTCTTTCTACTTATAAACAGATTACAAGCTGTCATTAGGATCTTCAAAGAGATATATTTTATAGACAGACAGCTAAATGCAGATACGCATGCAGGCAGGCTGGTTGGTTCGCAGTCAAGAAGATAGGAGTGTATTTACGTATTTACCAGGATAACCGGAGAGAATATAGACGGCTATGTTTGTGGGTATGTATATAATAATTACAGATGTATAGGTTATAGTGTTGGCACCTTTCCAGACGATAGTGTTATATTGTGCATTGAAAATAAGGGGGAGGGGGTGAGGGGCGTGTGAGTCTCCGCCCATGGCGATGGCGAGTGTGACTAGCAAGACCCGCCGGTTTTAAGAAGTCTACCAAAATTAGAAACTGAACAGGTGAACTTTGACTGAAAAGCTTAACGAAATGGGGAAGCAAAACTACGTGCAGAAGAACAACAAAAATCGTCCTTCCGGCCGGGGCCTTTTTCCGCATGAATTAACTACACAAACATAACAAAGCGGCGAGTACTAAAACCGCCAGGACCCACAAGGGGATCACTTGAATAACTATAAAAATTTGATGCGCAATGAATGTAATAAAATAAAATTTAAGAAAAAGGAAAACTCGAAAATTAGTCATAAAAGTAATGATGATAATCTATAATAATAGTAGGAAGAAAGAGTAATAGAAATACAAATGTTAATGATCGATCCATAATTGGTAATGATAAGAGATAAAAAAAAATATTAATAATATAAAATAATATAAGCATAAAAATAATAAAATAAAATTGAACAATAATGTGAAAATAGTAAAATTGTTTAGATATAGGTATGTTGAAGGTTGACATACCATAATTAGAGCATACGATTTCAGGAAATTTGTTGTCTTTTCATGTAGTCAGTGTGCTTCTTCTCAAACACTCAGCTTTCTATCGCAAATGCATGTTCATTTTGTGTACTCAAATATCTATTTTGATTACATCTTCTAGGAGTGCCAGTGTGTTGAGGGCCTGATAGAATGTGAAGACCTCAACTTGAAGTCGATGCCAACTCTGGTTGTAAACAAAGTTTCCTTTGCTCCCTATTTGGCGTTGAGTGTAAGTTGCCTTCCTCTTCTTTATCTCATTGATAGATGTGCAAGGGTCTGTACTTGATTGCAGCTGCTTCTGTCGAGCAGTGACTGGCACCCATACTCTGCTTTCATGTGTTCGCGTTCTCATTTAGGTATTTTTGGTTTTTTGGGGTGGGGTGGATTTTTTTTTGTTTTTGTTTGTTAGTGAGGGTATTTCAGAGGTAAATAATTAAGTCGTCTGTTGTACTCTCTGATTATTATTAACCGTTTGTCTTATTCTCTGAAGATCATGAACCGTTTGTCTTACTTTCTGAAGAATATGCTGGATTACAGACTTTCTTTACAGACACTGTGCGAGAGTCAGACTGAAAGAGCACAAGAGCAAGCTGCTCAGGTTACAAGAAGGTGTCCCCCAGGGAGGTGTTATATCTCCTACCCTGTTTATTCTTATCATCAATGACCTCCCAAAACTGTTCACGACTCACATTCACGAGGCCTACATGTATTTGATCAAGCCATATCGACCCAAGCTGAACATAAAAGGACAACTAAAACAATAATACAGGAAGCTATAAATACAGTTAAGATATGGACAGACACTTAGGGAGTCACAACAAACCAGATCAAAACCACTTTGGCTCTCTTCTCTCTTTCAACAGAGCTAGAACAAGTTGATCTTCAACTAGAAGGCAACATCCTTTCAAAAGAGGAAAACCTGAACATATTTGGGAGTGAAATTCGACAAAAGGCTAATCTCATGCCCCCACATTGAAAACATGCAGATGAAAGCTATCCTGCGGCTCAGATTTTTGAAAAAACTTACTGCAACAAGCTGGGGTGCAGATGCCAACACTGTGCAAGAAGTATACACATGATACGTACGATCAGAACTGGAGTATGGCATGGGAGCATACTCCACTGCAGCCAAATCAAATCTATACAGACTGGACAAATACAGAACACTGGTCTAAAAATCACTACAGGAGGTATGAGAAGCACACCAATCAATGAGCTGAAGGCAACTTCTGGCCTCCAAAGCCCAAGCCTTCGACGGAAAAAAAAAATTGAAACGCATGAAACCCCATGCAAACAACTTCACTAAAAACCGACTGAAAAGACAAAGCTTCCACTATCTATCAAAACTGTAATACACACAAAAAACAGTGACATCCTTTCTAAAGATCCTTCAATGTGGGAAATGATCCAGGCGTACAGATAAACCTAAAGCCTAACTTTACAGTCACAACAAAAATTCCAAGCATAGACAAAAACAAAATGTAACCTAGTACTGCATACAAAGACCCTTGAACATGTCTACAACTGTTATCCAAAACGTGATTGGACACACGTATACACCGATAGATCAATGGAGGGAGCAGAAAAAAAACTGAGGAGCTGGATCGGTCATTATGCTGCCAGATAGGACCACAGTGGAAACGTCATGCGCCTCCCGAAGACTCAACAAACTTCAAAGCACAGCAGCAAGCAATTATTGATTCAAACAAAGTGCTGGAGGAAAGAAAAAAAATTGCAAAATTGTTTTCCTTTGTGACTGAAAGTTAGTCCGCCGGGCGACTCAGAGAGATCTACCAGACAACATGGAGAGAGAATTGACCCGCCAGTTAAACAGACTCTCAGAAAACAATCAAATCGTTCTCCAGTGGATCCCGGCTCACTGCAGCATACCAGTCAATAAGTTAGCATACACGCTTGCAAATTAAAAAAAAAAAGGAACAAAGGAGAAGCAACATGCCCTTTCATTTTCATTAGCACTAATGAGAACACTAATCAAGGGAAATTACAAGGAATTGTAGAGAAAACAAACTAACAGTAAACATCCACAAGACCCCATCAGCAGACTCAACAGAAAGCAACATACAATATTCTTCTGTCTGCGAACAGGACACCGCAGGCTCAACTACCACATGCATAAAATAAAGATTGGTCAGTCCCTGCTGTGTGCCTGTCAAACAGGACCCCAAACACCTCAGCACATTCTGCAGACCTGCCCACTCTACCTACCACTTCGAAAAGACATCGGGCCTCAAGAGCAAAGTGTGCAGAGCAGGCTATGTGGAACCATGAAAGATCTGCTGCTGACATGCGAGTTCATAGAGGCAACCAACCGGATGGTCTGAAATGAGCATACGAAACCGAACGCAAAGAAGAAGAAAAAATATAGCATTAGAGAATACACATATTAAACAGGCATCCGAGTTTAAATATCATAGAACAACATTCACTGAAGATTGTAAGTTGACTGAAGAAAATAACTTTCGATGCCGTAAAGCAGGCCAAGTATTGGAACAGCACCCCTTTTACAGCATAAGGCATTCTCAATCAGCACAAATAAACAGCTGCTAGGTCCATGGGAGCCTTCCTTGATAATGGTTCTACGTAGAAACTCCCTTGGTCTTCCTCGTTTTCTAGTTTGTTAGTTAATCGAAAGATTATCCTCATTGCATATCGGACAAGTCCATGAGCGCTCTGATCCCATCTTCAGAATATCTTTCAGGGTATGGCGACTGATAGCACCAGTTCTGTCTTGGCTTACTATTCTTCTTTGGCTACCTGTATAGTGTTTATGTTTGGCGACACCTCTTTTGGCCTGTAGTTCTTGTAATCTTTTGAGTGTTGCCGATTCAACATGGTACCTGGTGGCACCTGATTGATTCATTCATTTATTGATTGTCGATTGTCTGATCAAAAGCTTACCGTTCAATAAAAATGACTAGGTACTAAAAGTGAAATTACTTTGTAAAATCAGTAACTGCCAAACACAAAGGATGAGCTTGGTTTTGCAGCATCCCGTAAAAGGTTACGCAACTAACTCCATTTTTATTGCTGTGTTGAGTTACTGAAAACGTTAAAACTCTGATTCTCTTCTCTATTTTCCCTCTGCCAGAGAAATTCAATCACCTCTGTACCAGATGGAAGTTTGCCTTCAGGTCTCGGTGGCGTTGACTTTGAAGGAAATCCTCTCACCGACATTGGCCAGCAGGTATTTGTTGGCTCTTCAGATACTTTGACAACTTTGAAGTTTTCAAATGTTAACCTCTCAGAGTTTCCGTTTGCATTACTTTACCTGGGTAACCTTCAGCACTTATCAATAAAAGATAGTCAAATTCAACAATGGGATATTAGTGTATGGGCTTCTTTAGGCAACACACTTAAAGATGTGACTTTGGTTAATGTAGGAATCACAAATTGGCCTGATTGGATTCCAGTACTGCCTCTTCTAACCAGTCTTGAATTCTCCAGCGCTATAGTATCCATTCCAGATGATGCTTTCCGGACGCAGGCTCAGAACATGCTCAGTCTCACTCTTAGGAATGTTACAATGACATCAACCAGCAGCATCTTCTCGATACTGCCTGCATTGACAGACTTAATACTGGACAACAATAAGATATCCCAGCTCACTGGGCTTCCTAATTTCGGCAGATTGACTTACCTAAGTTTGGAGAATAACAGTATAGCAAATACCTCCCATCTCACCGATGCTCTACGTCCCGTTCAAAATTCTTTGCGATCATTATACATGGATGGAAATAAGTTGACAATATTTCCGGATTTATTGTTCATGACCTCATTAGACACGATTCACCTTTCAAATAACCTAATTGATAATGGAAACACAGGAGCTATACCTACGTCTGTAAGTTTTCTGGCTTTAGAAAACAACCGGTTGACAACTCTGGTATCTTTTCTGGAAATGGGGACCAAACTGGACACTCTACAACTTCACTCTAACATGCTCGCAGAACTGGCTGGCACAGATTACCCAGCAAACGTTTTCGAAATCGATGTCTCATTGAACCTACTCTCGAGAGTTACAGAATCGTGTTTTCCCCAGAATTCAAAACTGGAAACGCTGCGTTTGGATTTGAATCCAATTTCCACAGTCTCTGTTTCAGCATTTGGGAGCCTAGTAAATTTGAGATACCTGTCAATGACAAATACTAGAATACGTCGACTTCCGGTGTCCATGGCTTCCTTAAGCAACTTGATCACGATAGACTTCCGGGGAAATGGCAATTTGGTGTGCACTTGTTCGGAGTATATCTTGAGGTTATGGTACAGCTCTAATGGGGTTGACTGCTCAGGAACTTGTGGACTGACCAGCATTGATTTCTTTCTGCGAGATCTTAGTGCTGCATGTCCGTCTTGATATGCTTTGTTTGAGTATTATATATATATATATATATATATATAATCAGTTCTCGTTATGCCTGGTGGCACATGAGGCTTCAGAGAGGACTTTCCATGCTTTCCTGTCCTGTGCAATCTTCAGTGCAGTTTTCCATGTCAAAGATGCCGCACTCAGGCCACTTTCCATCGTTCGTCTCCATGTTGTTTTTGGGCGCCCCTGTTTTCTCTTTCCCTGGTGTCCATGTGAGAGCTATTTTGGCGGGTATATCAGAAGTCATTCTCATTAAGTGGCCAAGCCATTTCCATCTTCTCTTGGTAATCATACTGTCTAAAGTTTCTTGGTTTGTGGCTTGAAGTAGTTTAGTGCTTGAGATTGGATCTTGCCAGAAAATTGTGATAATTCTATGAAGACATGTGTGGTGGAAGGTGGACAGCTTGTGTGCATCCGTTTTGGTCATTCTCCAGCATTCCGCCTCACAAAGAAGAACTGGCAAAGTGATGCTCTTGTAGAGTCGAAGTTTTGTTCTTCTGCAGTCATTGTTGGATTTCCAGATTTGCCTCGTCCTTCCAAAAGTAGCTCTAGTTTTGTTCAGGCGTGACTGTATGTCTTCCTCCTTTTTCTGGAATTCCATAATGATGTAAAATTTTCCATAGACCGTCTCTGTGGACGCTGTCAAAAGCTTTCTCAAAGTCAACAAAATTAATATTTATACTTCTCTGCCATTCATTGCATTGTTCTAAAATGTTACGTATGGCGAAGATGTGCTCAGCTGTTCCTCTGCTCTTTCTGAATCCGGCTTGTTCCACTCATAGGCATTTATCTACTCCTTTTTGAAGCCGCATTATGATGATTTTACAAAATATTTTGCTTTGAACTGAGAGTAGAGTAATTCCCCTCCAATTATTGCAGCCTGTTAAGTCTCCTTTTTGGGGATTTGGACGATTGTTCCTTCAGTCCAGTCATCAGAACACTTCTTTTTCCCAAATATCCTTGAACAATGGTTCTACAATGCTAGCAGTTGTGTTGGGATCTACTTTGAGAAGTTCTGCTGGCAGTTCGTCTTTGCCTGGCGCTTTGTTGTTCTTTAAAGTGTGGATAGCTTTAAGGATTTCTTATTTGCTTGGTGGTTCAGTAATAATGTCAATGTCCCGAGAGGCTGGTTGAATACGTGGGGGATTTTCAGGATAAGGTCTGTTCAAGAGGTCGGAGAAGTGTTTAGTCCACTGCATGTCTTGTTTTTGTTCTGTGGTGAGCTGTCTGCATTGGTTATCTCTGATGGGTATGCTGTGATAATTGTTTCTGTTTCCGCAAATTTAGTTAGAAATTGTTTTTCTAAATATAATAGGTTGCATTAATCCAGACGTCGCACGTAGTAGAAGTCACATGGATATTTTGCCCGCTTTATTCAGGTGCGTTTAGGAATGAGCGGGCTGATAGTGTGGCTGGACTTGCCCCACATGGGAGTGTATCGCAGCTGCACAATGCAGCCTGTAGGACAATGTAATAAACAAAATGGAAAGTATTGAAAGCCCGAACCTGGAGATAATGTTGCATCGGGGAGTGTCTGTGGGCGCTGTGAGCGCCGCTTGAGACTCGGGGAAAAGGAAGACAAATAGTGTAACATCAACCTGGCTTTAGAGTTGTACGGAAATCCCTCTAAATGATATATTTAATTATTATATTCACATCCGGGCCTCTTAAACGCAGGCGCAGATGTAGCCATTGACATTTAACTGCGCTTTTGGGAAACAGTTTCCTGCAGACATTTCGATATATCGGCACTTACGGGGCTGTGTCACAACCAGAAGTGAATAGATTTAGCCTTCTCGGGCGATAGGGTTTACTCTTTAAGCCCCAAATGACATATCATGTGTATTAAACTATTCCCCGTACATATCAAATAACACACACTATGTTATTTTGAAATTTATATTTGGTCTGACATTACTAATAAAAAAGCCTGGCTAGGTATTTTAGTAGGCATCGTAACGTATGTTTTTTTATACATTGTTTGTGCATGTTGCTTCTTAGAAACTCGCATATTTATATCTTTGTTGTTGTTGTTAACCATAGCACGCTTCTGGGAACGAATGAGTTATAATCTATGGATTTTTAACTTAAAAAAAATCGATTAATATATATGATTAAAAAAAAAAGAGCTTAAAGAAGGATTTTTTTTTTTTTTTTTTTAATTATTTGCTTATCCTATACAAGACGTTGCAGAACCAACCCCAGCATTTTGTGTGTGTGTGTGGCTGTTGTGGTTTTCCTAATCAAGTTTACGTCCAGTAGTTTGCCATTGCTTCCTGGACGGTCGACTTCTCGATACCACTGTCGAAACCAACGAAGACGCAAGGCCCGCGGCTGGGATCGAACCCGGCACCCCGACATTACAGAGCGCGTAACGCCTAAGCTAAGTAGCGCCTAGGTAACAGAAATTTAATATTTAAAGCATGGAATCAAACAAATTTCAGTCTGTCATATGTGTAAGTTATCCACATAAGCTTCTGTACATTTGAATTAAAGCACAAGTATGTTAACATAATGTTTATTGACTTGTTTTTAAATTGACTTTTATTAACTCATTTAACATAATCATTGGAGAGAGAAAGGGGGGGGGAGAGAGAGAGAGAGAGAGAGAGAGAGAGAGAGAGAGAGAGAGAGAGAGGAGAGAGTGAGAGAGAAAGAGAAAGAGAGATTGAATAAATAATTGTTGTCTATGTTATGAAAAAGAAAAACTGGAAGATTTGTGACAACTGTATGGACAGAAAGATATAAGAAAACAAAGAGAGAAACTATTTGCCAACCCTCTGATCTGGTCTGAAAATGGGACAGCACACGAACGGATACATGTTGTTGGAAATCACAAGATAAGAAGAAGCACCAAAGCTCAATTCAGTCTTTCATCCACTTTCTGACAGTGTCAAAATTAATTTAAATAACGGTTCATCATCATCAGTTCTCGTTATGCCTAGTGGCACATGAGGCTTCAGAGAGGACTCTCCGTGCTTTCCTGTCCTGTGCAATCTTCAGTGCAGTTTTCCATGTCAAAAATGCCGCACTCAGGTCACTTTCCATCGTTCATCTCCATGTTGTTTTTGGGCGCCCCTGTTTTCTCTTTCCCTCTGGTGTCCATGTGAGAGCTGTTTTGGCAGGTATATCAGAAGTCATTCTCATAACGTGGCCAAGACATTTCCATCTTCTCTTGGTAATCATCTGTCTAAAGTTTCTTGGTTTGTGGCTTGAAGTAGTTTAGCCTTTGAGATTGTATCTGGCCAGAAAATTTTGATAATTCTACGTAGACATGTGTGGTGGAAGGTGGACAGCTTAAAAAAAAAACGGTTACGAGTGCACAAATTATACACCCAGAAGTATGATCTCCCGATGAGTGACCCCACAGACACTTGATAAAGATGACGATTTAGCATTAATCTGGACACTGGTCACTCATAAATTGAAAGAAGTACGCAACTGAGGTCATTCCACAATCGCCATTAATCTCCACATTCGAAGTCCAGTCCTGCAAATCTTTTTCTACACACGTACATACCAGATGAGCACTTTGATCAAAACTAACAGTTCTGAGGCTGGCTAAAGCCCCGAGTGCCAGAGGAAGCCTAGTCAACTGCGTGCCTACCATGGACATGTAAACAAGGCTCTGCAGGTTCGAGAAAGCGTGTAAGGAAATCTTAGAGATAGGGTTAAAATCCAGCGTTAGGGACCCCATCTGGGAATTGAGGGGGAAGCTGGCGTCGGTCAGCTGCTTGATTCGGTTGGAAGCGACGCTCATGTCGGAGACGCTAACCGGAATGTCCACATCGCGAATGTCCAGAACAGAGTTATGATCAAAGCGTAAGATCATCAATTTAACTCCAGTTTGCATAAAGAAATATAACGATGGAAGGTAGTTGTTTTCTAAATCCATTACCGTTAGAGAAGCTGGGACTTTACCATTACCGATGCTTGATATAACATTCTGAGTCAGATCAAGTGAGTCCAGCTTGACCATAGCGGAAAGATCTGGCATTGATAGCAGTCTATTTTCTCGCAACGTCAAAGTGGTTAATGAGTTGGCCACTGGCCGAAGTCCTTCACTTAGCTGTGCTGCGTCCGAAATCTGGTTGCCATCTAGAGTTAACGTTGTTAAATTTGGAGAATTGGGCAGTCCAGTAACTTTGGTTATGTTGTTGTTGTCCAGAACTAAATACTGCAAATGTATTAATTTGGACAGTGCGCTTGGAATCTCCGTAAGGTTGCAGTTTTCAAAATTAACACTGAACATCGTGTTGATCTGGTTATCGAAAGCATCATCTGGAACTCGAAGCTGCATGTAGGATAGCTCAAGAGTGCCCAGATGAGGGAGTAACGTTACCCAGGTGGGCCAGGATGTTAGGCTAGTATTGATCAGTATCAATGTCTGCAGTGTTGAACCGATATGTCTTACAATATCCGTGTCCCAGTTGGTGATCTGCGTATCGGCAATGGTTAAATGCTGGAGTTTATTTAACTGAAGGAGAGCCCTCGGGAGATCCGTAAACATTGCCTGGGCAAAACTAAGATCTGTCAAGTTGTCAGCTATATTACGAAAGGCATCATCATCTATGCTTCTGATTGGATTCTGCGTAAAATCTATGCCATACAAGCCTAGAGGAAGTTTTCCAGCCGGTATTGTTGTCAGCTGGTTATTCTGGCAAATAAAAAGAAAAAAATATAATTTAATAATACTGAGTTGTCTTTCGGCAAGTATTCATATATATGATAACATACAGGGCTCCTCGAATTACGACAAAATTAGACATAAAAGATATAAAATCTATCTATCTACCTATAATTATTGCACACAATGTGAACGATACGTAACAAGCACTCTCTCTACTGCGTTAATTCTAGGAACTTTTTGACCTTAGTAAATGTAATCTTTTTATTTTATTTACTTTTCACTTTCTTTTTTAATGTTTTTTTTTTTCTTACCGGAAGTGGGGACGGTCGTGAGCTGGGATGGTCGAAAGTATAGATGGTCATAAGTGGAAATGGTCATAAGTGGAGTTGGTCATAAGTGGAGTTAGTCATAAGTGGAGATTGTCATAAGTGGGGATGGTCGTAAGTGGGTATGGTCGTAAGTGGGTATGGTCGTAAGTGGGGATGGTCGTAAGTGGGTATGGTCGCAAGTGGGGATGGCAGTAAAGAGGGCTGGTCGTAAGTGGGGATGGCAGTAAAGAGGGATGGTCCTAAGTCGCATAGGTCTATGTTATGGAGAAGGTGTATACAATTTTATTGAAAAATATGACAAAGCAAATATTAATTATCTCCCCTGTGTTTCAATCGTAAAAATTACAATAGACAACTGCAGAAATTTTTAACTCAGTAACTGCTCCCTGTAAGTCGTTGCAATTTGGCCATGCAGCCTGTGAATAACTGTGTCCTTAAAAGATTACTGTTATTTTTATTATTTTTAATAATAATATTATTATTATTATGTTTTGTTATTTAAACAAACATCCAGTTTTCATTTTGCCTTATTGGGGATATTACGAAAAAAGACACACATACAAAGCAAGTAGCGTGGTTACAGCTACTTAAATAAATTGAGTAAGGGAAACTTGTTAAAACTTCAAATTGCACGCCATTCATTCTCAGGTGGTCATCCGCGGCATAAGTCTCCTATTGGTTCTGGAATTTTCAACGAGAGGGGGATAGGCTATAAAAATAATCTCCACACAACGCTATATACTTGAACCGATTTCCAAAGAATCTCCACATTTGTATCAATTACCGTATATTCTGATTTTTAGAGGTACGTAAATTATTAGTCAAACAAAGATCAAAGAAATTTCCCGCTTTAAGAACACAGCAGCATATGTGCAATTGTATATTATAGAATTATAAGGATATGGAAAAAGTTTAGACCACAGGCAAAAATTCCTGTTGATCTGCATAGGAGTTTTCCAGGTATTTGTTAAAGTGCGAGGGCACAAGTTTTGAAATGTACTAAACACGTTGGTTAAAAGCTGGTACATTTGAGATACGTTGAAAATAGATGATCAAGTGGTTCAGTCTGTGTTTGCACTTTAAAAAGTAGCCGATACAGTGAGTTGTGGTTTACAGACAGGCAGCAATATCTGTGTTTTTTCGGCCCAACACATCGCATTTGGAAGCCCTTCATAAATCGTCTTCTGTGACCTGCCGGTCAAGGATCAACGGGTTTGCGGAAAAAATACATACATTTTCAAAGATCTGAACATTAGGGAAGATTGGCTAATAAACTGCATCTTGTCTCTGAAGCTGAAATATGTTGGTCACATTGAGCTCCAGGGCGAATAATAGCAGAAGGCATGGTACCAGAAAGGATGGACATGGGCCTAACCAACACGAAGATGGGCACAAGATATAAGTGACTCCTTGAAAATGGAAGTATACGAGGCCCGAGAGCTGGCGAGAGATCAAGTTTTTTCAGACAGACCATGATGAGAGCGACGTTCTGCCAAGAACCTGCTACAGGATAAGGCAACAGAACCTACATCGGGGTGAACTGGGGGATCAATTGCAGAGAGAGAAAAAGAGAGAGAAACAGAGAGAGAAGAGAAGGGAAGGGGGAGAGAAAAAACGTATGTGAAAATCCAGTAACAAAGACTGTTTTCAAAAATAGATTGTCAGAACCCACGCTGAGGTAAGTTTGGGGATAAAATACACGCACGCACGCACACACACACACACACACACACACACACACACACACACACACATACACATACAAAGAAAGAGGAGGAGACACTTGGAGGGAGGGAGGGAGGGAGAGAGACTAGAATAGAAGGGGAGAGAAGAGAATTTGAATCCACAAGGGCTGTTTTCCATAATAGGGTGTCAGAACCCACATTGTGGTAAGTGTGGGGCAACATGCACACACACACACACACACACATGCACGCACAGAGAGAGAGAGAGAGAGAGAGAGAGAGAGAGAGGGGGGGGGAGAGAGGCGGGAATAGAGAAAATTGAGAGCAGAGACTTACGTCTAAATCCAGTAAGAAAGGCTGCGTTACATCAACAGGTAAAAGCTCAGGTAATTCTCGAAGTCCGTCATTGTTGCAATCAATAGTATTTTCATAACAGTCGCATTCCTAAAAACGGAATAGAGAAAGTGATATCTGTACTTTTAATGTATAAAGTCGAGTGAACCGACTTCATTGCACACGTTCTTATTCAAAATGGCTCAGTCTCCCTCCGTCGAACGCTAGCTGCTTACTCAAAGCTGCACACAAAGAGCGAGATTTGTAGCTCCAGGGACAATGCAAAAGGCTTTTCGTAAAAATCTGCACCGGTATACCAAATGACGCAGTCCACGAAACGAACCCTCAATTTTCAGAGCGCAAAGCAAACACCTTGACCACTTCGCCACATAACGAAGTGTAAGCTCAGTACAATGATAAGGATTTGAAATAAGATCTGGGGTCCTCTCGAAAACAATACTGTAGTCTATTCCAAAATTCCTTCCCGCAAACTCTAACAAATATCTCGAAAATTCCTAAAAAGATCAATACGAATTTTTGCAAGTAGTCTTAGATTGCACATGTCCCATAATTTCATTATTTACAATTGCACAGGTGCCACTGTTTTATTATAACGCAGAATTTCTTTGGTCTTATCGAGCTATAATTTCTGTACCCCTAAAACAGTAAATACAGCAATTGACACAAGTGTTTCAATTGTTGGGAGCCAGTCAACAAGCATTATGACAGTACATGACGTATCAACTTTTCTAGTCAAAATAAGCGCAGATTACCTCCGAAACAATGACAATTGGAAGTTTTGTCAGCCTCGCCACAAGGACACATTGTAAACATGTTTACTCTATGCCTTTGATTGGGTCTGGGTTTTTTTTTTTAACATACTACAAATAAGGCATGGTAAAAACTAGAAGATTGTTTACATCATGATTATTTTCCTACAAAGACATGATTGCAAACATGCAACGTTTCAACAATGTACACTGAAAGTTGACTGAGTTACAGATTTTTACAATTGGGTGCAACTTTTTGGAACGGACTATAGGAGCGACGATCAGTTTTAACGTAGGGGCTGCTGGGAACTAATGCAGGAGCCCAATAAGCATACATTCTGATATATAATACCTACGCCTTGATGTGAGTCTGCCTAGAGTCGCCCTTCTCTGCCTCTGCATCTTTTTCTCTTCACCTTTACCACCATCACAATGTACCGCAGTTTTCTTATTTTTATGAGAATAATAGTCGCTTATCCCCACTTCTCCTATTCTCGTGGGGGCTTCGTGGTCTAGAGGCATGGTGTCCGCCCCGAGTGCTAGAGGTTCTGAGTTCAATCCCCGGTGAAGACTGGGATTTTGTTCACGTGGACTTCTAGTAATTTCCCCTGGTCTCCTCGCAGTAAGATCGGACACCCGAATGCATTGTTGCACGTAAAACATCCTTAGGCAGTTGGAAATCGAAAAAGAGTAGCCTAACGGCGCTGACCGGGCAAAATCTACCCAAAGTATTCCAGAATCATCGCCGGTGCTACGAAACTCCTGCACTGCGCTGTGTCATTCGGACTCAGGCTTGAGTCAGAAGTAGAACGTTGATCCGTCGTCTAAGCCTAAACCTTTTCTCATGCCAGGAGAAACAAATTTAGATTGTCTCCTTCTGATGACGGAAATTAGTTGTCTACGGGAGTCAGTTTCGATGAAGATCTTTTCAATCGGTCTAGTGTGTTCTTATCCTTCGTCAATAAAAACCACAGCTCAGCCGTTTTCACATATTGTTTAGCGAAAATTACTATCATAATTCACTTCCTTATATCAGGATAATGGTCTTGCAAATTTCCATTCTCCCCTTATCTTCAAAAACAAATTAAACTACCCATAGTACTCTAATGGCGTTTAGTCAATGCAGTGCTGGAATCAGATATTTATCTCACAGTAAACATTGAGGGGGTGCTGTGATCAACATCATACCGACCGCTTTACTTCTAAGGAGGTTACCTGATGTCAATTACAGGACGGTTCAAGGTATTCCAATGAATAACATGATTGATGTGTGTCCGTCTCTCTGTCCGTTCATCCATCTGTATCTTTATCGGTTTGTGTGTGTGTGTGTGTGTGTGTGTGTGTGTGTTCATTCTACCTATCTAATTGTAAATCTGTCCGTACTTGTGTTGGTTTATATTTAAGTGGGACACCTATACCTAGCAAGTTGTGTATGCGGAAGTGGTGGCGGCAGGCCTCTCACAATTTCTACAGGGTCTAAAGGTTCTTAACCCCTTTCAAGTGCCAAAAAATAACAATAAATATTCTTAAATAAGGCAAAGTACCGGACCCTTTTCCAGGCCTTTAGGCCTTATAGCGGTATATTGCTAGACCTATATTTTATAGACCAATCGGCTCTAGTTGGGTCATGTGTTCAACATCACGCCGGCCACCTCTACTTCCCAGGACTGCACTTGGAACCCATTTAAGGCTGAGTCGACCTGGCAGCCAAGGTCATTTTCGACCAAAGTCCTGTTCCGTGAGGACACGAAACGATGACCTTTGGATCCGCAGGAGAGCCAATGAATATTATTATTATATTCTAATGTTAGTTGGTTGCGTATCCTTAACAGGACGTTGCAGAACCAACCCCAGCACTATTTTTTGGCTGTTGCGGTTTTTCTAGGCAAATTTAACGTTCAGTAGTTTTCATATCAGCTCTGGGTACCACTGTCAAACCCAACTCAAGACAAACCGTTGGCAGTTGGGATCGAACCAGGCACCCCGGCATTACAAAGCGCGTTCGCAACGCTTAAGCCACAGACGGCGACATATCTTGATGACATTAAGAATATTTAATAATAAATCAAATAATAAAACAATTTGCAAATATTTATATTTAAAGGAAAACTTATATAATGGTTGAGAGGGAATGTTGGGTCCTTTGCCCTTTATTAAATTCCTGGAGAATGTCAAGGCACCCCCACCCCCGCCACCTTCCCCCTTTTCTGCCTTTCCCCCCTCATCCGCAAAGGAAATTTTATCGAGCCGGAAAAGGTGTATAGGAGGAAGTGGGTTAAAACGTCTTAGCCCTTAGGTTTGCGTGCTTGTGTCATCGAGTGGATGTTCAGATAAATGAGAAATAATGTTAAAAGAATAACAACCATAAAAGCAACAAAACAATCGACATACCTTATACGGACAGTAGTCTCCAAGAATTGATATAAAGACGGAACAAAGTGTTAAGTACACAAGACAGAAATGTTCCATGTTTTTTGTTATGTGGAAGTGGAAATTATATAATCAGTTAACAAAAAAAAAAACAAAAAAAAAAAAAACCCATAGACCGAAACAACACAGATTGTTCTAGAAATAGGTAATCGTTGAATTACTGTGTGTCATGTTTTTTAAAATCTTAGTAAGAACATTCTTATCTCGTTTCACCAACAGTGAGACTCTACAGAAGATAAAAGTTAAAATTAAACAGCAAAACCTTAGCTTTAAGAAAGTATATATTGTCTTCTTCTGTGTTCAACGGCTACAGGCTACGGCGACACGTCCTGGTTATTCGTCTTTTCAGTCTTTGGTTTTATACCAGGGCCTGAGTTGTCCGTGCGCGTCCGTTTTACTGGCTTATTTGTGTGCAGTTGGTTTTTCTTTGCTGCTTGGGAAGATGCACTCGAGTATATTATTTTGTATGCAGACTGATAGTTAGTCCCTTCTGTAAATTCAACATGACGTCGAAGAAAGCAAACCTAAATAGTTAACTTTTACGAAATGCTTGTTTATGGACAGAAGGTTTGTTTCTTTCTGCCCCCACAATGGGATCCCGGAACCCACAGAAAGAATATGATATCTTCCTGTACTGTTAAAGCAGCTGAAGTAATGAGAGTAGAGTATTGATAACACTGTACTGATTATATGAGGAGATTTCGGGTAGAGATTTCGGGAAGAGATTTAGGGTAGAGATTTTGGGACGAGATTTTGGGAAGAGATTTTGGGTAGAGAATTTTGGGTAGAGATTTTGGGTAGAGATTTTCGGTAGAGGTTTTGGGGAAGAGATTTTAGGAAGAGATTTTGGGTAGAGAATTTTGGGTAGAGATTTTTGGTAGAGATTTTGGGTAGAGATTTTCGGTAGAGGTTTTGGGGAAGAGATTTTAGGAAGAGATTTTGAGTAGAGATTTTGGGAGCAGATTTTGGTAAAAGATTTTGAGAGCAGATTTTGGGAAGAGATTTCGGGTAGAGTTTCTAGGAAGAGTTTCGGCAAGAGATTTTGTAAAGGACTTTTGAGGAAAAAAAGCACAAATAAAGCAGACTGCACGTCGTGTGTTTATACTGCCCTTTCAGCAACTGCTGGTTGTCTACTACCTTTGCTCTTAAAAGACAGGACGGCACAAGGTTTTGCGGTTTACAGCTTAGCTATGGTATATTTTTGTTACAGCCTAAAAGATTCGATGTAATCAAGTAGTCCACCTTTCACTCATTCTTGCTAGATGTTAAGTAGGTCTACATTTTTCATCATCGAAGATAGGGCCCCTGCACCCAGTCATGGATACCTGTGTACAGTTTGTGACATCTTTCAGTACCAGTCAAAAGTACGAATGAAAAAATAATTACAGAATAAAATCTGAAAAAAATAGGGGGACAATTGAAATACTTTGGTCATATTAAAAACAAAACATGCTTTGAAGAAAACCACATGGGAGGGAAAATTCGAGGGCAAAACAACAAGAGGTAGACAACTTTACAAGTGGGAGGACAGCATCAAGAGGTGAGTCTGAATGTACACTTAAGACGAGAGACAGCGCCTATTGAAAATAAATTGCAGTTAATCTTCAGTGGGGAGAAGGCACCTGCTTGATGATGGTGTCTGTATTTACCGTTTGTTAGGACGGTGTGTAGATGGGGGGGGGGGGGGGGGTGTAATCTTAAAACTGTCTTTACTTCTGTATTTACTAATATGGTTTATGACGACGTTAAACGGGGGATTTCCAGGAAGACTAAGCTGGTCAACAAATGCCTGCAGAAGTCGGATGTGTCGGCCGAAAGACGCAAATATCGCAGCAATGCTATAAACAGGCAACACGCAATTACATCTGCGGATGAAGGCAGTAGAAGAAGAAAGAAAAAGAAAAAGAAGAACAAGAACAAGAATAGAACAAGAACAAGAACAAGAAGAAGTGCAGGGAGTTCTTGAGCATGGGGATTTAAGGCCACTGGGCCAAAGCAGTTGCCACGAACTGTGAACGTTAGGATTTAACTTTTGTTCCCTGAAAGGAAAAAAAAATATCCGGATTCGACCCTCTATCTCCCGAATAAAAGCTCATCGTTATCAATCGTTCTACCAATCATTGATCTGTGTGTAACAAACTATATCTGAAGACACTTAAGACAGGTGTTTGGTTTCACAAAAGAGCGGTACAGTGTGCAGCCGACACACATTAACAGCTCTTCAAAGGCAACATTTTTCTTATCTATAGTCCAATTCCAATTCCAATTCGTCCAACAAAAATTCCAAATTTGATCCTTTTTCAGCCGCCCGGAGGCCTGCTATATGAAAGAAGGTTCCTTTGCTGTCTTATGTGGTTTCCTTTTCTTTGTGGTGTGTAGTCACACCTGATATTCCGGTTCTTTGCTTCCTTGCTGCGCTGCTTGTGGTCTTTTGGTCTGGTGTGGGCCAGATCTCTTTCTTATCTATAGTTGAACGGTTTCATAGTAGTAATGATCAGGTTTTTGATTCACTATATTCCAGCGTCATGTGAAAACTGTCACTCCATAGTGCCCCGTTTCCGTGGCAACAAAATCCCATAGAATGCTTATTACTGCCACTTGTTTAAAAAAAAAAAAAAACCACAGACTGCAATCTCGGAAAAGCCTCTAACATTCACACACTTTAAATGAAGAATGAACCGTCATAAGTGCCAGTACAAACAGCCGGGCATTATATTTGCAATTCATCGTTGATTGACGCAAAAATTACATCATATCACTAGTCGAGCACGCAATTAATCGCAAATGTCAGTGTTTCCCAAACTGTTCTTAGTCGCGGCGCCTATTTTTGATTAAAATGTGTCCACGGTGCCCTAACCTAAGTAAAAGTATGACTATTCGTATATAAGAGATAAAAACTAATAAAACTCGTGTATCTTCGAATATATCACGTCGCCCCTGTGAAGATGTCGCGGCTTCCCCGGGGCACCACGGCGCACAATTTGGGAATCACTGGCATAAGTCTACACCAATAGTCAGGTTACAGGTCATTCGTCATTTCTGTTGTTCACAATGTAAACCTCGTTCAGCATGAACTACCATGCACTGACCTCAAGAACTGGGTGACTGAACGATGTCTTTTCAATCTACTTAGGCATCAAAATACAGCGGCTAAGTATTGACCGAAGCAAACCACGACCAAAAAGCAGTAATTTTACAGTACTGACAGGTCATCTTTTTATTTCCTTTATTTTAGTAAAGGACCTCTGGTCGCGTCTTGGGGCGTTTGGAGACATATGGTGCCAGCCTCGAAATTGTTTGGGACCAGTTGGCGGCACACGATGAGTTAACTGTTGTGCTGAATAAGTTGATCTTCTTTTTTATTTAAGCTGACACACACCCATTGTGACAGCGGCTTACGCAGAGGAGCCCATTGTGGTAGGATACTAGCCTCCTTCTAGGGCCAGCAAATGAAACTTGATTAAATAGTTTTATAAATTATGTTAGTCCTGGGAAGTAAAGGCGACCAGCGTGATGATGACCATAACATCCACTGAGTACTGATTGGTCCATAAAATATAGGCCTAGCTCTATGTGCCCAATAGGTCAGAAGGTGTAGAAAGCGGTCCTTTATTTTACATCAGTATAAGTTATGGCAGGACAAGAGAAGGCCCTCAGTCGTAGTTGGCAGAGGTCAAAGATCAGTCTATCGATCCGTGTTTGCTCTTCGAGTTGCTACCTAGAGGTTTACCATGCCATTCTGAGACCAGTGGCATGAAGCGGCCAGAGTTCAAAGCGATGCATCTCTCTTGGTCAGAGGTCGAAGAGATTGTGAAGAGAGCTAGCAGCAAGTTCGCCCCAGGGCCCAACAGTGTACCTTACGTCGAGTACTAACTGTCTGAAAGTCCTTCGAATGCTTCACCATTTGCTAAGATTATCGTGGAGCCGAAAGTACATAAGACCCAGTGATAGAGAGCCAATGGGATCTACATTTCCAAAGAGCGAGACTCCTCCAGTTTGTTCAAATTCAGACCTATCACGCTGTTGAATGTTGAGGGCAACGAAAGCTCACACAGTATTTGATGGCGAACAGATACATTGATACGACTGCTCAGAAATGTGGAATCCCGAGCGTTCCCGGGTGCCTTTAACACGCGACGATGATCTGGGAGTCTATCCAGAGAGCTATCAGAGAGAACTCAACCGCACCTGATATGGTTGGACCTCGCCAACGCCTATGGGGCGGTAACCCATAAGCTACTGTGGCAGGCCTTCCCATGTTCCACGTACCGACACAGATCACCGAAATGATCCAGCGTGTTTCTAAAAGTTCGCTATACGTTTTTCTGCTCCAACTTTTACTACGAGATGGACCTAGCTCCATATTGGGATAGCAATGAGATATAAGATTTCCTTGATACTGTTTGTTATGGCCATGCAGGTCAAGTTTTAAGGTGCAGGGCATTAAGATTGTGGACCACTGGATGCCGCCACTGCATTCCTTTATGGATGACACAACTATCATAATAGGCAGTAAGGATGTTGCCCGTTCAATTCTGAAAAGGTTGGACAGCGTTGTCGAATGGTGTGGAATGCAGTTCACACCGCATAAATCAAGAAGTTCATCATTCCTTAAAGGTAAGGTAGCGACAGTCAGTTTCATAGTGGCAAAGAATCGGATCTCAGCGGTTCTAGAGGAACCTGTGAAGAGCCTCGTCTACGATTTCAAGTTATCTGACAGAGCGGAAGTTAGGCGCATACATGAGTTAACTGGTTGCAGACCTGCTCGCGACTGAGTGATGCAGAGTGATCGGAAAGTGCAATGTCTGGTGTCTCTAGTTCATGTTGATTCCCAAGCTCCTCTGGCAGCTGCTCGTGTTCGAGGTGACTATGACAGCAGTGAAATCGATGAAGAAAGAAAAATCAACACAGCCCCATGAGAAAATGACTTGGGGCATTGCCTTGTCTGACCGTTGTGACTCTGTATTGTAAACAGGCCAAGCTGGTACTTTTGTTCAAGTCAATAACGGCAGAGTTTAAAGTCTGCAATGTAAAACTCACGATGATGCTGCGCGAGTCTTTAGACCCCGTGGTGACAGCTGTCCTACCCGCTCTAACGACAAGTAGGAAATGGAAAGTCCTAGATGCGATAGAATCTGCCCAAGATGCACTAAAATTGAAAGAAATCATGGGGTACACACAAACCGACCGACGTGGCCTAGGGCACGAGAAAGTCAGTTGGTGGTCCGAAGCTAGGTCAAAGAAAGCAGAGACATGGTAATACAGCAGATAGGGGACCCCGAAAACGAGACTCTGGTCCCAAAAGCCGCGCAGCAGTCGGAGCGAGGTCAGTGGATCGGCTTCAAGAGCGCCTTGCCACGAATAACTCACACGGGGGGAGATGTGAAGAAGGGCAACGCTGCTGCTGAGCTTTGTCGTAAGATCTGCGTACAATGTGTTACCCTCTGGTGACAACATGGCGAAACAGCATGTGACTACCGGCCCGACATACCCACAATGCAGAGCTAAGCAGGCGCTGGAGCACGTTTTGTTCGCTTGCAGAAAAGCCCTAGGCCAGGAAAGATACACTTGGCTCCACAACAAAGTTCTAAAAGAGTTAGCGGAATTTGTGGATCAAGCCTTGATGGGGGCCAACGCGAGGGCCAGTCCTACCGCCAACCCAATGCGCTTCCTCGAGGCTTGGCAGATTTATAAAGTTAAAATCAACCAGATCGCGTCGCTCCATCAACACTTGACTGTGCGAGGGACTGGTTACTGGCTGTCGACCTGCCTGGTTTCGAAAGGTATCCAGTCAATCCGGAAGCCTGAGACCTGAAATTCTGCGAAAAAACACCAGCTCAAACTTCAAACTTTCAAACGCCAACTCATCTTCATTCAGCTGAGCGTGCCGTATGAGGCGCGAATGGACGAAAATCCCCTGTGCAAGCTCGAGAAGTACGGGGATCTCGTAGCCGGTTTGAGAAGAGACGAAGCGTACACAGTAAAAATCTTCGCCTTCGAGGTAGGCGCAAGAGGTCATATCTCAACTTTCATGTGCAATGTGCTAAAGCAGCTGTAAACAGTCACTAAAACAACTGGGCGAAGAATCTGAAAGAGCTTAGACCTGGCTCTGGACGCAACGGAACGTCGAGGGGGGATGTGCCTCGGTAAACTTGTCAGAGTCCCTAGTGAACACACCCCCTACCCCCCCCCCCACCCCCCCCCACCCCCACCCCCCAAATAAAACTTCTAATCCTTTAAAAGCCTATGTGTCAGATAAATGTCGGCCGGTATCTCTTTCTCAAATGCCAAAGTCTAACAATTATTTATGGCAGAACAAGAGAATACCCTCAGGCGTAGTTGGCTGCTGTCTATAATCAATCTATCGGTCAGTGTGTCCCCTCTGAGCTGCTTCCTAAAGATTTACCTTGCCATTCTGAGACAGAGATTTCAGTCTGGGTGGCAGACCGACAGATCTACATTATTCAGTGTGTGTTCACGTATGCTGTGCTGGTGTCTGTGTATGTATGGGCAGATAAGAGGGTATGTGTATATTCGAAGTATATATATATATATATATATATATATATATATATATAAATACTAGCTGTACCCGGCCACGCGTTGCTGTGGCATAGTTTGGCTAAATGGAAATGAAAGAAAATAGAAAACGCACGTGTCTAATACAATCATTGTCTGCTCAGATATAGAGATAGTCTTTGATCCCCGCCCACCACCACAACTAAATCCACCTACTACTAACTCCCTCATCAAAGGTTTTTGGAAAAGAAAGACAATGGAAATCGCACGTGTCTAATACAGTTAATGTCGCAATCATTCTCTGCACGGATATAGCGATAGTCTGGTTTTCCAACTTTAGAAGACGCACCTTATAATTGTGTCTTTATATTAGTGGTCGTTTAAGTGGTGTTATTAGCACAGTAACAAAAATGGTTATTTGGTTATCACATGCTAAAGCTGTTTGTATTTTTATAGGGGACGGTAGTAAAGCTACAATTGTACTTGTGAAAGATAAAGTCGTAAAAAATAGAAAAGCGGAGGTAGCGTTAGTAAAATATAAACAAATTAGGTAATGAGAACTTGAAAATCAAGTGTAAAGCTCTTTAATTTCTCTTAAATTTAAGTCATTACCCCCTCCCCTCTTCCACCGACTACTGCTCTCTCCCTCTTCGAAGGATTTGAAAATCACTAACTGGCGATATTTTGTTGTTGATGTAACTGACATTGACATCCCTGTCCATCTGGACTAAAAAAGGGAGCAGGAATTGTAAAAGGTAGTGAATAGGGCTAGTGTAATATTTACCAAATTATCCTTCAAGTACCAGTACAACTACTAAAATACCAGTACAACTACTTAAAGCTCTCTCAGTTAATAGTTTGCCCCCCCCCCCCCTCCCCCCAAATTCACAGACAACTCTTTCCCTCATTGAGGTAGTTGGGAGGGGGAAAAAAACACTTGAAAAGCAAACGAACACAGGAAAAAAAACCCACCATAATTAGGAAATGAACGCCATTGTAAACAGCACAGCTTAAAATTCCAACACAGATGAAATAACTAAATCTAAATTAAAATAAATGAAAATCTATAAAATTTCAGCGTAACCATGCAATCGGAAAGTTTAACAATGCAATCATAAGTATGCGAAATGGTCAAATTTAATTATCAAATGGTTTACCCATTTACTGGTTTTTTTTTTTTTTTTTTTTTTTTTTTTTTTTTTTTTTTTTTAATATTAAGGCAACATGGCTAGTGCTGTCACCACGACAGAGCAGATGAGGATATTATTTTACTCCGGGGTAAAAAAAATTTTAACGACTGCGGATTCGAACCCAGGTCTACCGCACATGAACCCAGTGTTCTAACCATTCGACCAAGCAGCCACTTAATTGGAACAACGAAAAGAGAACTCAACTATTAGACATGTGAGTCCTACTACTGTGTCGCGATTAAAACACAATTCAAAACAGCAGGCAATTGTTTTCTCGTAGACAGATACTCCAGATATATTAATGAAATAGAAATCGCACGTGTCTAACATGGTTAATGAAGTTAATGTCGCAGTCACTGTCTGCGCCGACGTCGAGATAGTCCTTGATTGCCCCCCCCCCCCCCCCCCCACCCCCCCCCCCCCCCCCCCCCCCCCCCATCGAAGGTTGTTTGAAAAAAAAAAAAACAGAAAAATAGAAATCGTGTTTAATATGGTTATTGTGGCAAATATAGAGATAGTCTTGTTTGCTGTACCACGACCTACTCTATGTATTAGTATTAGAGAAGGCGTTGGCTGCACGTAACTCGCCGGCGAATGGTAAATACGGCGCATGCGCAATTACTAACGTGGCTATAATTAGAAATCACTAAAGTTAAAAATATTAGTTGCGTATATTTTGGCTTAAATTGTGGTCACCTATCTCTAACAGTGACAGGTTGAATTTCAAACCACGACAGTTCAAAATCCGGTATCATAACAAACATATCCTGAAAATTTCAGCTAAATCGGTTCAGTAGTTTCCAAGTCTATAGGGGTGAAACACACAAACATTGATTTGTATATATATATAGAAGAAGATATATATATATATATATATATATATATATATATATATATATATATATATATATATATATGAATGAGTTTCAGTGTACGCATAAGTATGGTGCTCGTATGCGTCTGTATGAGCATGAGCGCATATTTGTATTCATACGAGGGTGTATGTATAAGTGTGTGTGTGTGTGTGGATGGATATATGTATATGTATAGATGTGATTATGCCAGTATACGTGTGAGCATTGTCACGAGACGATCTCAGTGATTCCAGAAGTTAGTACTTGTAATAAGTTCTTCTGGTTCTAAAGAGACAGAATTATATTTACTCTGCGCTTTATCCTAATATTGCTTTAAACCGCACGGATTTAAATTGTTACCAGTCCTTCTTCGAGACAAGCCACTGCGCTTTGTTTAAAATTACCTAACACTACGTAATACAGCCCGCTGGTTCAGACTAGGGATGTGAGGTTGGATTCTCACGCCAGTGTCAGAATGTTATCTCCTGACCAGACTGTAGAGACTGAGGGGGGCCCTTTTGACCAGGTAAAGTGAGTGGACGCTAGACATTGTGGAGCCCAGAGGTCAGAGTTTCACACGTCAGTGTAATTCGGGGGAGAACAGTTGTGTGGCAATTAGGACTGTTTGATCTGGGTCAAGTAGGAAACACAATGGCTTCACTGAACGTCTTTTAACACCTGCCAGTTAGATTCGTTGTAAACTAGATTGGGTCACTTAAGAATGTTTGCTCTAGGGATGTCAGTCAGAGAATTGAGTGACAGGTCACTGGTTAGCCAAGTGATCTGATAGTTACCTCAGGGGGCGGTGCTTAAGCCATCATCTTGA
>CAJHNH020006057.1:414746-429746 GCA_905116865.2 Candidula unifasciata
GAAGCCCTACTCTGGCTTTTGCCAGGGGCCGCAATATAGCCTTGCCATAAATATGGACTAAAGGCTGAACGCGGTTTCTGGGACCTCTCCACTGTGATCCCCTCCCTTATGGTGGCACATTGTGTCATCGGGTGTTTATCGCTTTTGTGATGTCCTGGTGGGGTAGAAAGTCAGACAGTGGTGTTTACCTATCATTGCCACACCCTTTTAAGGATGAAATTTTTCGTTATTTGAAGCCCCACTCTGGCTCTTGCCAGGGGCCGCAATATAGCCAGGCCATAAATATGGCCTAATGGCTGAACGCCGTTTCCACGGTGATCCTCATCCCATGGTGGCACTCTGTGTCATCGGGTGTTTATCGCTTGTGTGATATCCTGGTGGGGTAGAAAGTCAGTCAGTCAGCGATGTTCAAATTTATATTATCATCACTTTGTGGCTTTCATATTTTTAGTTTTTTTTTTTTTTTTGGAAGCCCAATCCTGGTTTTTGCCAGAGGCCTTAAATATGGTATAAATGCTGAAGGGGTTTCCGGGACTTCTTTACGGGTGATCCTCATCCGCATGGTGGCACTTTGTGTCACCGGGTTTGTATCGCTTGTGTGATGTCCTGGTGGGGTACAACTTATCTTACCCTACCTACGACAGTGGTGACGTTGACATTTGTTACTTTGTCGATTTTTTTAAACTGACTGATCGGGCACTCTTGATTTAATATGGTTAACATCACGCTGCTCTTTACTTCTCAGGTCATTTTCTGGCACCCATTTAGACAGAGACGATCTAAAATCTAAGGTCAAGTAGAAAAATATATATCAGATGTAAATTCGAACCCAACACTTTCGGGCTGCCAGCCGAGCTCTTTGCTACTGCACTGATCTTTATGTTTTCCTTTGCTGCTCGCCTTGTAGTAATATTAGTACAATGTAAAGTAACCTTTTTCGCCTTCATACATATCGGGCCTGTTTGGTTTGACCTTTATATTTAGAGACCAATCGGCACGTTATGGGAGATAAGTTCAACATTACGCCCGCTGCCTTTACTTCCCAGGACTTTAGCTAATACCCAGTTAGGGCTTGATCGACCAGGGAGCCAACATTATTATTAATGACATCCTTCATACTTACACAGGTTACATCTGGCTCCTGTAGTCGTTACGGTTGCCCTATTTATAACTTCTTTGGAGGTTGAACGAGGGTATCTGTGACCTGCCCTGTTGGTCTGTCATCCAGATTTAGATTACCTAGTCTCAGGGTGTTCCCAAACTGACAGGTAGCAGCCTGGAGAGGTGAAAATGGACAGAAGGAGGATAGTGCTGATGAACAGAGATGACACAAAAATCTACATGTAGTAGAAGGGCATAATCAGTCGTTTTATTCATGTGGAACTACTGAAGAGAGAGTGGAGCACATGTAACGATAAGTCCTCACTAATCACTGATTATGACAAGTAAAGTAAATGATTCTTTCCCACGCCTTAAGGCATATAGGGCATATAGGGCTAGACATATACTTTATAGACTAATCGGCACAAGATGAGTGATGTGGTCAGCATAACGCTGGCCGCCTTTACCTTCCGGGACTGCACATGGTACCCACGGAAGGCTGGGTCGACTTACCAGTCTAGGTAATTTTTAAAAATAAAATCCGGCTCAGCCAGGGAGCGAACCCTTCCGATCCGCGACGAGCGTCTAGCCGCTCTACCACAGCGATTCCCTGATTATTACAAGCAGTTGGACAATCGTGTGGATGTGCAACTTGTCCTTCAGGCTACTGCCATAAAGAGAGTAGCAAAAGAAACCGTGCCTTGATGAGTGGAGTTTGTGACAGCCTGCCATTTCTGACCCTCTGTATTCTACGTGCCCCCATACCCCCGTCACGTGATAGCATGACACGCCAATGACTAAAAAGATTCAGATCGGGACAAGTCACGGAATAAACCGCTCCAGGGCCGTTACTCTGCCCAATCACTCGCCGGAAATGGACGAGTTGCCATGTTTTGCGACAAGCCATTAGGCTTTTACCAGGCCAGTTAGATGCCCGAATTCCAAGAAGGCGACTGGGTATCCCAACGACGTATTAATTTCAATGGAGGCAGAGCCAAAGAAGAAACGTATTTAGTTTCCATGATTTTACATCTCCCTCTACTGCAGTAGGAAAGGTCTAGACATTTTCAACAACAACAACAACAAAACTATCCAAAAAAAAAAAGATTCTCAAGAGATGGAATAAAATCGATTTGACGTATTACAGTTTGAAATTTCTCGCGTAGGTTCCAGGGCTTCACTGTGGGGGAAGGGGGAGTCGGGGAGGGGGTACTCACCGTCTCTCTAAAAAGTATATTGTAAAATTCTACTAATTAAAGCTGCTTCCTACAATGTCAGTGTGTATCTACCTGGGAGGCAAGGAACAGTCTGCATACATATAAAAGCTATATCTGTAAAATGGATGTGCACGCAAAACCCACGTTATGGAACAAGACTCAAGTCCAGAAGGTAATAACAACAAAAACATTCCGCCGGAGCAGTAAAATCCGGGGACAATTTCTGGTTGTTCGTCCGCTTCTGAACTTAAGTCTTTTTCCAGAACTTGGGTTTTTCAGATAACATAAAGAAAGAGAAGACTACTTAAGACCGAGCCATTTAGGGCTGTAATTTACTTCCTAACAAGTTGCGATCGTCAACAGCATTTATAAGTTCGTGTGCTGAGGCCCTTTCCTGTCATGATCCAAGGCTGTCAAGAATCTTCTCAAGATGCCATACTGCGTCTTTCTGACCCTTAACCAGTGGCTCTAAACCTTCCTAGTGTCGCCACTCTGTCAGCAAAATGCTGCGGTGACACCCCCCCCCCCCCCCCACAATGAAATTATTTTCGTCACTACTTCATAACTTCAGTTAATATGTGTTTTACGATTGTCTCAGGCGACCCCTGTGAAATGGTCATTCGATCCAAAAAAGGGGTCGCTACCCACAAGTTTAGAATCGCAGCTCTAAACCTTCCTAGTTGTCACAGCTTTTCTGTCTGTCTGTCTGTCTGTCTGTCTGTCTGTCTGTCTGTCTGTCTGTCTGTCTGTCTCTCTCTTTTCTCTCTTCTCGTAAGTACAATCGATAAAGAAAAGATCGAAAATTTTACAAATTGTGTATATATTGGCTAAGAAGTGAACAACAATGGCGATTGCATAAATAAGTCAGGAAAAAAAAAAAAAACACTTGCCTTAGTAATGCAGAGACTAAACATAATTAATAATTTGCACTTTCAAGCGCGTAAAAATAAATATGTTGACATCATACATCGTTCCCGTTGCAATTTATGAATCTGAGACACGGACTCTTATTCAGTGACTGGAAAACAGTATTGGAGCTGTTGCAGTGAAATGTTGCAGATAACTTCTTAGAATACCATAGACGAAGAAGATGAAACACGCCGACATCCGACATGCTCAGAGAACCGAGGAGAATTGGCTCATAAACAGCACCCTGTCCCGAAAACTATATATTTTGGCTGTGATAAACGTAATAGTGGCCTGGAGAGAACAGTGATGTTGGGTACACCGTCGTGAAAACTATGCAGAGACAGGCCTCTGTGACCGATATATAACCAGATTGTGACTGGCACCATCAGTAACTGAACTCGGCGCTGGCTGCTGAAGATAAGGACAAAGCATGCATGGGAATGCCCCGAGTGCTGTGATGTCAATTTTTGACTCAGCTTAACTCAACCTCTGCAAAAGTGGTTAAAAGACAATGAAAATGCACTGTCTGTGACAGGAAATAGACCTGTAGAACCAACTAGAGAAAGAGAGACTTTCAATCATGCATGGACGAAAACGAGGCTCTGTAAAGGAGTTGTTTATGATTGATGATGATGTATATAACAGATAAATAAGTCTGGATGAAAACGTCTCCCACCCGCTTTTTTTCCCTATCCAATTCAAGCCCCAGATTCCCTCGCTTCACGTATTCGGCGTCGTTTTCACGACGCTGTACTATAAAATATCATAGCTTTCGGACAACATGTTGTTTATGAGACAATTCTCCTCGGTGCTCTATTAATTCTCCCTGGATTCTGGTTAGTGAAATCAGACGCTCGTGTGCATTGTTGCACACATAGAAAATCACATGGCAGTTGGAAATAAAATTAAAAAAAAAGTAGCCCGGGCAAAATTTGGAGTTTAAAATCTACTCAAAGTAATTCAGTATCCTCGCTCGCCGATGTTACAGAGCCTTGAGTTAGAAGAAGAACGGAGCACTTATGGGTTACTACCGTGTGCCATGATGTTGATTCGTTGTTAAAACCTCAAACTTCACGCCTGTTTCAAAACATCCATGCTACTCATGTTGGTTGTGCAATGAAGTGTAGACATTCTTCTGTACAGCCACACTACGAAGCCTTAAAGAAATTGTTTGGCTTCACTATTTGTCCGGGATTCACATTTACATGTTAACACTGTTTATATGTAGCATGCAAGAATTAATCTGCTAACCTCACGTGTGAAGTCATTTATTGTTTAGGATCTTAATTTGTTAAGATATAGTTTTTGCCCGCACCCTCATTTGTTCAACTCTTGGATATGTCTTCAAAAAGAAATTATTTATGTGCGTAGATCAGATGTTGCCAAACTTTTGTAATGCTGCTACCCTATTACACATTTCCTCAAGTTGTCGTGAACCTTTCACACAGTTCCTCAAGTTGTGGTGAACCTTTCACACATTTCCTCAAATTTTGGTGACCATTTCACAGTTCCTCAAGTTGTGGCGACCCTTTCACACAGTTCCTCAAGTTGTCGTGACCCTTTCACACAGTTCCTCAAGTTGTTGTGACCCTTTCACACAGTTCCTCAAGTTGTGGTGACCCTTTCACACAGTTCCTCAAGTTGTGGTGAACCTTTCACACAGTTCCTCAAGTTTTGGTGACCATTTCACAGTTCCTCAAGTTGTTGCGACACTTTCACACAGTTCCTTAAGTTGCGGTGACCCTTTCACACAGCTCTTCAAGTTGTCGTGACCCTTTCACACAGTTCCTCAAGTTGTTGTGACCCTTTCACACAGTTCCTCAAGTTGTGGTGACCCTTTCACACAGTTCCTCAAGTTGTGGTGACCCTTTCATACAGTTCCTCAAGTTGTGGTGACCCTTTCACACAGTTCCTCAAGTTGTGGTGACCCTTTCACACAGTTCCTCAAGTTGTGGTGACCCTTTCATACAGTTCCTCAAGTTGTGGTGACCCTTTCACACAGTTCCTCAAGTTGTGGTGACCCTTTCACACAGTTCCTCAAGTTGTGGTGACCCTTTCATACAGTTCCTCAAGTTGTGGTGACCCTTTCACACAGTTCCTCAAGTTGTGGTGACCCTTTCACACAGTTCCTCAAGTTGTGGTGACCCTTTCATACAGTTCCTCAAGTTGTGGTGACCCTTTCACACAGTTCCTCAAGTTGTGGTGACCCTTTCACACAGTTCCTCAAGTTGTGGTGACCCTTTCACACAGTTCCTCAAGTTGTGGTGACCCTTTCACACAGTTCCTCGAGTTGTGGTGACCCTTTCACACAGTTCCTTAAGTTGTGGTGACCCTTTCACACAGTTCCTCAAGTTGTGGTGACCCTTTCACACAGTTCCTCAAGTTGTGGTGACCCTTTCACACAGTTCCTCAAGTTGTGGTGACCCTTTCACACAGTTCCTCAAGTTGTGGTGACCCTTTCACACAGTTCCTCAAGTTGTGGTGACCCTTTCACACAGTTCCTCAAGTTGTGGTGACCCTTTCACACAGTTCCTCAAGTTGTGGTGACCCTTTCACACAGTTCCTCAAGTTGTGGTGACCCTTTCATACAGTTCCTCAAGTTGTGGTGACCCTTTCACACAGTTCCTCAAGTTGTGGTGACCCTTTCACACAGTTCCTCAAGTTGTGGTGACCCTTTCACACAGTTCCTCAAGTTGTGGGTGACCCTTTCACACAGTTCCTCGAGTTGTGGTGACCCTTTCACACAGTTCCTCAAGTTGTGGTGACCCTTTCACACAGTTCCTCAAGTTGTGGTGACCCTTTCACACAGTTCCTCAAGTTGTGGTGACCCTTTCACACAGTTCCTCAAGTTGTGGTGACCCTTTCACACAGTTCCTCAAGTTGTGGTGACCCTTTCACACAGTTCCTCAAGTTGTGGTGACCCTTTCACACAGTTCCTCAAGTTGTGGTGACCCTTTCACACAGTTCCTCAAGTTGTGGTGACCCTTTCACACAGTTCCTCAAGTTGTGGTGACCATTTCACACAGTTCCTCAAGTTGTGTCGACCCTTTCACACAGTTCCTCAAGTTGCGGCGATTCTTTCATACAGTTCCTCAAGTTGTGGTGACCCTTTCACACAGTTCCTCAAGTTGTGGTGACCCTTTCACACAGTTCCTCAAGTTATAGCGACCCTTTCACACAGTTCCTCAAGTTGTGGTGACCCTTTCACACAGTTCCTCAAGTTGTGGTGACCCTTTCACACAGTTCCTCAAGTTGTGGTGACCCTTTCACACAGTTCCTCAAGTTGTGGTGACCCTTTCACACAGTTCCTTAAGTTGTGGTGAACCTTTCACACAGTTCCTCATGTGGTGGCGACCCTTTCACACAGTTCCTCAAGTTGTGGTGACCCTTTCACACAGTTCCTCAAGTTGTGGTGACCCTTTCACACAGTTCCTCAAGTTGTGGTGAACCTTTCACACAGTTCCTCATGTGGTGGCGACCCTTTCACACATTTCGTTAAGTTGTGGTGACAATTTTACACAGTTCCTCAAGTTGTGGTGACCCTTTCATACAGTTCCTTTAGTTGTGGTGACAATTTTACACAGTTTCATTAGGTTGTGGTGATCCTTTCATACAGTTCCTCAAGTTGTGGTGACCCCAAACATAAAACTTTGTTTCGTTGCGGCGTCATAACTTTAGTGAATATGATTTTATTTTTCTTGAAGGTTTTATGCGTCCGCTGTAAAAGGGACCGCGACCCACAGGCTGAGAACCCCTGGCCTAAACACCTTATCTTCTATACCAACGTTATCTGTAGTTCCCTCTGATATGTTGCTATCAATATTTTTTAATAATCATAGCATAATTTTAAACTGTAACATTTCGTTATCACCTCAACGATGATTATCAACATCCTAACCTGCACAGTCCGTGGCGACAGTACTAGCCATGCGGCCTTCCCCCCCCCCCTACTACATCGCCCTAAAAGCTGGTAAAACAAACAGTGGTGACAGTTTTTGACAGATGATAATCAAACAGGTACAAATGCTGAATCGAAACGTCATTCGGTGGGTGATGAGATTAACTTCTACTTCCCATGTCTTTACCTGCTACACACTCAAGGCTCGGTCGATCAAGAAGCTAAGGTCTTTGGGAGGAGATGATAGTCTGCATCCTTTCGGATTTGAACCCACGACATTCAGATCCGCAGGCAAGCGTCTGGCTGCTACGACACAGCGGTTCTTGTTTAGACATAAAACAGTTATATTAGGGCACCACAAAATGGTTAGGGAGTAACCTGTAGTCCCAATGGGGGTGGGGAAGGCGTTACGTGATTACGTGAAAATTTTACGTTAGCATTCGTAAGTCGTTAAAAAGGCTGCACGCTGATTGCGTGTTTACAGATCAACAAATAACATAATTTCATCTTCTCACTGCGCTATTAAAATCCAACCACAGACCACCCTGGCATGGATGTGATAAGTGAATATTTGATTAGCTGACGTCAATGCGGCTCTTTAAATTCACTGGCCAGAAGAAAGCTCTCATCCGAAGGCCAAACTGAGACAACGTTTAGCCGTGAAATTGTGAAAGCATCATCTCTTAGTATTCAACCGAATACACGGATACTAGCTGTGGGGGGGGGGGGGGGGGGGGGGGGGTGTAATTGTGCCTACATTTTGTTTAGTCCTCATTGTTATCTTGTTCCTCAGACTAGATATTGTACACTTTCTATTAAGCTGCTGCTGCAAAAGGGTCAAGGTTCTACTTATGCAGCCGTTTCAAAAGTCGTGCCCTCTGACTCGAAAACTCCTATCCTGATCAAGAAAAATGTGAGCATGTAGTCTCAGATTTTCAATGTGATTTCCTAATTTAACCTTGCGCAGGTACTGTTGGTTTCCTACAGCGGCGAATTTCTTTGATCTTTGTTTACCCTGGAAAGAAATGAAGAATAAAAAAAAATAACAGAAAACTGTCACAAATCGTTTACCTTGTATGAGTCAGTCAACAAGCACTATGGCAATACACGATGTATCGAATGCACTATTCAAATACATGTGCCTTAATTTCTCGCACGCATTACCTCCAAAACGAGAACAGTTAGATGGTTTATCTACTTCCCCTCAAGCCACTTACTGTAAATTAGCTATTCTGTGCTTTGAATCAGTGTCTTTGGTTTTATTTTTCCATATACCACACAGTGTTAGTTCCACGTTTGTCTTCATAGACACCGCCCACACATAAACACTAGCTTGCGTCTGATTGATAGTTTCTTAGCCCCGTAACCTTCAGCAAATGTTACGTGGCTGTCCCGCAAAGCCGTTAATATCGCGTGTTGTATATTTAGCACGCCAGCGCTTTAACTAGGGCTGTACCGAATATTCGCTTCAGGGCCGAATAGTGGACCTATTGACTATTCGGTATTTGGCCGAAAAGTTGCGGTCGGGCCGAATACGAATAGTAGTTACTAGGGCTGTACCGAATATTCGCTTCAGGGCCGAATAGAGGACCTAATAACTATTTGGTATTCGAGCGAATAGTTGTGGTCAGGCCGAATACGAATAGTGGTTACCTTACACCCGTTTCTGGACTGGTGGAAAATATACATATTAAGATTTTCCACCCTGGTTCGTACTGTCAAGCGTTATCTTTGTGTACCATCTACAAGCGTACAAAGTAAACATCTGTTTAATACAGCTGGAAATACCTTCAGTGAGACTCTGCCTTAATGCTGACAACATGGAATGACGTTTTTTTTTTTTTTTTTTTTTTGAAAGCTAATGCCGCTTTCATTGGTTAACTAAGCTGTCAGTGACAATTTAAAGTTTAGTTGCTTGTTATAAACTAAGAATACTTTCATTCCTAGGTATTAGTTACCACAGACTGGCTGGCTGAAGGATGCAAAACATGAAATGTTTTTAAATGTTTACTATTCTGTACTACATTTTGTGAAGTAAAATTTCAGCGTAGATCTGACATTATGGATGCTTTTTTTAAAGATCTATTTTATACACTATTCGAAAGTGGAAGAAAGGGCCTCAGTTTGAATAGTGGAAAGACAGAAGTAATGGTGGTATCAAAGAAAACAATTATTCCTAAATGTGTAATAAAAGTTAAGGGTGTTATATTAGGACAAGTACAGAAATCTTAATATCTAGGCACATGGATAACATCAGATGGAAGATGCATTACTAAAATAAGAAACAGAATATGACAGGCAATGCAATATATCTTTGTCATTGAAGGTAAGAAAAAGAATTCTTGCTTGCTATATACATCCAGTTTTAACATATGGCTGTGAGTCCTTGACAATCTGTAGGCAGGCCAAACTATTTCTTGAGGCCTCAAAGATGTGGTTTTACAGAAGAATGCTTAGAATTCCTTGGACAGCCAAAAAGAGCAACCAAGAGGTTTTGAAAGAGGCGGGAGCCCGAAGACAACTACTCTTAGACATCCGAAGGAGACAGTCATCATTTTTTGGCCATGTTATAAGATGAGGGAAAATGGAACATGTGGTAACCACTGGAAATATCTATGGAAGGAGGGATAGAGGAAGACAACGAGAGAAAATTCTTGACAGTCTTGTTGCATGGTATGGATGTGTGTCAGCACACGAACTGATACATGCTGCAAGAGATCGCAGATTGTGGCGAGGCATAATCGCCCATGCCAGTCGGCAAAGCACCTGATGATGATGATTCACTATTCGTATTCGGCCGAATAGTTGGTGGAGCTATACGTATTCGGCCGAATCGTGAAAATCACTATTCGGTACAGCCCTAGTAGTTACCTTACACCCGCTTCTGCATACACGGCCTTAATGCTGGCAACAAGGAACGATTGGTTTTGTTGAAAGCTAATGCAGCTTTCCTGCATTAACTAAGCTGTCAGTGACAATTTCCAAGTTTAGTTACTTTTTATAATACTTAGGATTCTTTTATTCCTAGTTATTAGTTACCACAGACTGACTGAAGGATGCAAAACATAAAATGTTTTTAAATATTTACTATTCTATACGAATACTAACTAGACATGGAAAGAATATAAACTCCAGCCACATCCAAGTGGATAATATATAAATCAAACGAACGGAAACATATAAGTACTTGGGTGCAAACTTCTACTTCTCCAACATGCTGAAAGAAGAAATACAATCTAGAAAACAATCTAGAAATAAAGTATACTATGCCCTTCAACATCTGCTAAAGTCAAAGTGCCTGTCTCGCAAGACCAAGATCAAAATATATAAAACGTTGATAAGATCAGTAATTTTATATGGCTCTGAAACTTGAAGCAGAAATAAAAAAGATGAAGCCTTATTACAGGTTTACGAAAACAGTCTTACGACAAATCTTTGGACCCATTAAAGATGCTAACAGCGGGGAATGGAGATTGAGAAGCAACAACGTAACACATAATCTGTTTAAATCACCATTGATCACTGGCATCATGAGAGTTAACTGACTAAAATGGTTGGGGCATATCAAAAGAATGTCAGATGACAGAGAAGTAAAAACTGTATACCCTGAGAGAGGAATGGGCGTAGACCACGAGGCAGACAAAAAAGAAGTTCGAGAGATAATGTCCAACCAGACCTGCAAACAACTCTTGTCACAAATTGTGAAGCTAAGACCAGTCAGAGAGATGAATGGAGACGAGTGATATCTGCAGCAGTAAACCTCAAGGCTCAGAATGCTAAAGAAGAAGATGACTATTCTGTGCTACTTTATGTGAAGTAAAAGTTTAGCGTACATTTGACATTATAAATATTTGTGTGTGTGATATATTTTATACACTATACACTGTTCGTATTCGTATTCGGTCGAATAGTTGGTCCCGTTATTCGTATTCGGTACAGCCCTACTTTAACACTATAAAAATATGGAGAAACTGGGTCTAACACAACTGTGTCACATACATTCTCTTTCTTTGGAAAAAAAAAAAACAAACACGTAAATGCAATACATTGCAGAAACCCAACAACAGAGCGGAACACACCCATAACCTTCAGTAAAGTCAACCAGCCTAACAAATTTGTGAATGAAAAGTGTTCTTTGTTTGGGGAGACTGACCTCACAAAGAAAGCAAAATTCCAAATTAGATGTGTTTACATTATATTTATTTTCATACAAGCCTATAATTTTGTACAAGTTAAATGTCACATTTCAACAATTGACATCTAGAAGATACTTGCAAATTTTTAAAGTTGACCGCATAACCCATCGTGAGTCACCGTGGCATAGAGGCTAGATTGGAAGGTCGTGGGCTCGCTTCCTGGCAGAGCCAGCCTTTTTGATTAAAAAAAAATGACTTTGATTTCCATGTCGACCCAGCCTTGAGTGGGTATGGGGTGCAGTCCCGAGAAGTAAAGGCGACCAGCGTGATGCTGACATCACCCATCTTGTGCCGATTGGTCCATAAAATATAGGTCTAGGCCTCTATGTCCAATAGGCTTGAAAATGTCCTTTGTATATACTCTATATCTCACCTATATCTCAACCATATCTCACCTTTTTCGCAAATATATTTCCACTTTTATCCCACCTATATTACCCCCTTTATCTTATCCTTATCTCCCCCTTTATTTCACCTTGAGCTCTCTCTTTGTCTCTCATATATCTTGCCCGCTTTTTTTTTTACCCGAACCTCTACTTTAGCTCATAATTATTTCGCCCCTTTATCTCACCTCTTCTTCTTCTTCTTCACTTCCTCTTTTACCGCTGTGGGTGTCGAGGGAGATATTTCTTCTTCTTCTTCTTGTTCACCGGCTGTGAATTCCGGCAGTAAGTCGCGGTTGTTCGTCCAAAATGGACTTTTGGCTTTTACCTTGACCTGAGTTTTGCGTGTACATCCGTTTTACTGGCTTATTTGTTTGCAGTTCTCGTTCCCCGCCTCTCCGGCAGATGTACTCCGACTTCGGAGGAAGAGGGAGATATAAGGTTCTGTTTCTAGCTTTTCTGGCTGCCTCGACCATAGGCACATCGTGCTGTTGTAGAGTTTCTCTGATGTTATCCTTCCATCTTGTTCTTGGTCTACCCCGTGCTCTACGTCCTTCTCTTCCCATGTATGCTTAAATCTCCCCTTTATCCCACCTTATCTTACCAATATTTAATCTATATCTTACAAGTATCTCACTTATATATCACCTTTTTCTCACCCCTAACTCACCTATATCTTCCCCTTTATCTCACACATATGTCCCCCTTTATCTCACACATATGTCCCCCTTTATCTCACACATATGTCCCCCTTTATCTCACACATATGTCCCCCTTCATCTCACCAAATGTTAGTTATATGGCACCTTTGCCTCACCTATGCATCCATCTCTTAACTATATTTCACGTATGTCTCACATAAATCTCTCCTAAATCTAACCCATACGTTTCACTCTACCTCTCATATATCTAACCTGTAATCTCACCCACGTCTCTTCTACGGCATACTTTTCTAAAATTCGCTAAATCGAGGAAAGTTTTCCCGACAATTGTTACAACTATGTTGTCCCAACTATTGTCCCCACTAAGTTGTCGCAACGACTGTTTCTTCTAAGAGAAATTAAACAGGCAACAAACCAAACCAACTTCCTAACTCATCAAATATTTAATAAACGCCAGATCCTTGCACGGATCGAAGCTACCTGGAGTTTCCAAGCGGTTGATTCTCTGGGTTAAAGAGACCATCCACTTTAAAGACAAAAGTCGCCTTAACAGTCGTTTCATAAATGTCCCCAGAGGAATAAATGGAGGCTTTATGGTAAATTGTTCATCCGTTAGAGGCGGAATGTAGGGTATTGCATAATGCATCGACACTTTAGTAGACTGTTTTGTTCATTGAAATAGAGATGTTTTAATGGTGACTGATGTATTATTAAAGCCATGATATTTTAGATGCAGTTATTGAAAAGTGATGCGACATAGTGTAAGACACAAACACACACATTTATACTAAAACACACACATATACATACATACATGCAGGAAGAGAAAGGTAGACAAACAGACAGAGATAGACAGGCAGTAAGTCAGACGGACGGACAGACGGATGGACAGGCAGTCACAGACAGACAGACAGACAGACAGACAGACAGACAGACAGACAGACAGACAGACAGACAGACAGACAGACAGACAGACAGACAGACAGACAGACAGACAGACAGACAGACAGACAGACAGACAGACAGACAGACAGACAGACAGACAGACAGACAGACAGACGGGCCGGCAGACAGTCAAACTTCATATTCCACGTAAACACTCACACACACACACACACAAACACACACACACACACGTGTGTATTTTTGCGCACATAAAAAATCCCTTGGCAGTTGGAAATCGAAAAAGTGTGGCCTGACGGCGTTGCCAAGGCAAAATTTGAAGTTTAAAAATCTAACCAAAGTATTTTAGGATCCTCGGCGGTCAAACTGAGTTCGTGCACTGCGTGAGATTTTCAGACTCAAGCTTGAGTTAGAAGTAAAACGGATCACTTATGGGTTGCACTCGTAGGCCATTATGTTAATACGTTTAAAAAAAATCAATAAAACAGGAAAGATGCTCGACTGGCAAACTTGCATTACCATACAGGCCTTTAATCACCGATGAATTTCTATTCATTCCTTCATTGATAAAATTTGAAGAAAAAATAATTATAACAGAACGCTGTTCTTCTTTGATGTATGTCAAACGTGGGGCACCCATCTTCAAACTATCATTATGACATCCTTAATGACGTTTTAAATTGAAGTCTCGTCGTGTGTACTGTTTCTACTACCCAACCATTTCTCGGTTGTGTGTGTGTGTGTGTGTGTGTGTGTTTGTGTGTGTGTGTGTGTGTGTGGTCGACCTAGCCTTAAAAAAAAGTAGATACCAGACAATATCCAGAATTTAATTGGTATTGTTTGGTAAGGCAATGCCACGAGGAAGAGAACTGGGTACAAGACCTCAAATGTCGTCGTCTAGAATGTGTGAAGTTTCAACACCTCAAGCCCTGAAATAAAGGACCTGCTTTTGGGACTGCCTTTCATAGGGGGCCGATACACAGAAAACACGGGATTTATAGGGGGCCGATGCACGGAATACACGGGATTCATAGGAGCCGATGCACAGAATACACGGGAAGTCTCCTTTGAAATGATCTATTTTTTTTTTTAAGAAAGGGGTTGGGGGGGGGGGGGAATCTCAAGGGGCCGATGGATTTCACTATTGAAATGCAAACCAAGCGGTCTCCTTTCCAATCTTTTGCAGGTGAAACAAGGATCAGTTAGTTTGTTATCCTTTACAGTACGTTGCAGAACCAGCCCTGTATTTTTTAGCTGTCGCTGTTGTGCTAGGCCAGTTTTACGTTCGGTAGTGGTCATTTGCTCTCGGTACCACTATTGAAACCAACGCAAGACGGTTTGCTGCCAAGTCGCCTACAGCTAGGATAGTTTTGCCTCTCTGTCATCTGACATTCACTTAAAATGTCCCAGCCATTTTAGTCTATTAGCTCTCATGATGCCAGTGATCAGTGGTGGTATGAAACAGAGTATGAATCTCGTTGTTGTTTCTCACTATCCATTCCCCGCTGTTTGCACATTCGATAGGGCCCAATATTCGTCGTAATGCTCTGTTTTCGGAAATATGTAATAAGACTTTATCTCGTTTAGTTGTGTTCCAAGTTTCAGAGCCATATAAAACGACTGGTTTTATCAACGTTGTATGTATTTTGATCTTGGTGTTGCAAGGTAGACTTTTACTTTAGCAGATGTTGAAGGACATAGTATACTTTATTTCCAGATTGTATTTTTTCT
>CAJHNH020006057.1:434746-446617 GCA_905116865.2 Candidula unifasciata
GGCATAACCCCCCACCCCCCCCCCCTCACCCAAATCATACCATCTTCTCTGAAGGATGGGAAAGTCACCGCGTAACGAAATATTGTGATTAAATTGAGCTTTGCATCCGTGTCTACCCAGACTTAAATAGATAGCATTAACTTGTACACAGAAGTAAATGTAGCCAGTGTAGCAGTTACCACATCACTCATCCAGTACCAGTACTACTGCAACCACAACCACTACCACTATAACAACAACAATAAAAACTGTCACTACAGTCTGTGTAGGTCGGTGTAGAAAAGAGGAGTTAGCGCCGCATGCTGTCGTCACGGACTATTTAGTTTGATTTTGACCCGGAAATGGGTTTAAAAAAACTCCATCACGTAACCAGTGGTGGAACCCACAGTGAAAAGTACACTATACTCACGAATAGGGGACAAAAATACCCCGCACCAGTCATCTCTCACTCTCCGAGGGAACGATTTTTAACTGACCTTGGCATCCGTGACAACCCAAACTAAACTGGACTGTAAGCCGTCTTAGTTAACAGTTTCTGTCATCGCCGAATAGTTTTTGATCGAGAAGCGTCGCGGGGAGGCTAATTAGGACTTAACTGAAATCGGATGTCTTTGGTCGAACGGCGCAGATATCGCAGCCTAGGTGTAAACCACAACACAACGTGGCAACCACCCTTTTAGGGGGGGGGGGGGACAAGAACAATTATCACCCAGCAGGGAATCGAACACGTCACTAGAGTGAAGGCTGACATACTCACAACTCTAATACCGACGATAGAAGAGTTAAGGTCAGATATCGCAGCCTAGCTGTAGACTACAACACAACGTGCCTACGGCCCTCTCGAGGGCGAACGAAGATTACCCGTGACATGACCATTGAGCATCACATCGCAGCTGTCGCAGGCTATCTGTAAACCCCAAAACCGAAAAAGGCGTCGATATTGCAGCCTAGCCATAAACCACAACTCAACGTGCCAGCCGCCCAGTTAAGTGCTAAAAATTGAACCCGGGTCACCTGCATGATAATCAGAATAGTTAAAAACTACTCTACCAAACACTCAAGCAAATAGTGGAAAGGAAATTAATAAATAATGCGAAGTTCAATACAGTCAAATATGGCCGATCACATAAAAACAAATCCGGGCCAGCAACGAATCAAATAATGATTTGACCGTTGCTGGAGCTATGTCGTTCGTGGTTTGTGCGATTTTCTGACAAAAAATCACGCTTGGAGTCAAAGGCAACGTTGTGTGCAAATTTGAAAGCAATCGGTTCAGTAGTTTCCAAGTTTTTAGCTTACATCATCGGAAAATTAACATTTTTATTAATGTAGATTGTGTGCCATCAGATAACAGGTTCTTTGCAGAACGCCGCTCTCATCATGGTCTGCTTCAGAGAAACTTGGTCTGTTGCCAGATCTCCCCGCCTTGTGGGCTTTCCTACTCAAGGGGTACTTATATTCTGTGCACATCTTTGTGCGATAGGCACTGGATCACTCGTGCTGTTAAAAAAAACGACATTATGAAAACCATTTATGAAAGAATACTTATAGAAGTCACGCCGGTACATGAAATAACGTGTGTAAAAATGTTTTAACAAGGAATTAAATATGGATCAGGCAAAGTGAAAGGGAGCGAAGATTTCGTCATTAATGTGTTATGGGAACAGTTAGCATCTACACCTTAAAACACTTGCTGCACAAGACTGAGTACCAATGGGTATGCCCGATGTGCTCTAATATCGATTGTTAAATCAGTGCTGATCGGCCCCTGTCCTTCTTTCCTGGTATAAACATGTGTCTAACATTATATGCCCTGATTGTCTATCTATGACGTTCCACTGTTTCTTTCATCCACCGTTTTCATGGTCTTTTCCAATGAAGTCAAATCAAGGTATGCTGCTTTCTCTGTCTTCGAGTGGAACATTACTCCAGTTTCAGGCTTGCTGGCGTGCTTCATATTGGTGCTGTCATGTCATCCACTGGGAGCCACCCTGGTGTAGCGGATTGACGCTTGCCTGTGGATTCAAAAGTCGTCGGTTCAGGACATTTTTTTTTAAATGACCTTGGCTCGCAGGTTGACCCAGGCTTAATGGGTATCAGGTAAAGTCCTGGGAAGTAAAGGCGGTCAATGTGATGTTCACGATATCACCCACCGAGTACCGTTTGGTCTATAAAATAGATGTTTTCCTAGCCCTATATGCCTAGTACGCCTGAAGGCGAAGAAAAGGGTCCGTTACATTATATATCCACTGTTATGACTACTAATACTTCTGCTGCTACTACTGCTACTGCTGCTGCTGATACTACTGCTTCTATTTCTGCTGCTAATATAACTACTCGCATTAGTAGTACTGCATTTGCTGATACTTCTGTTACCACTATAATCAAAATCAATGCAACCACACTAACAAGAACAACGACAAAAAACAATACGAATGGTCATGCTGTTGGAATGGAAAGCTGTTGCTAATACTACTTCTTTTTCTTCTTCTCTCCTCCTCCTCCTCCTCCTCCTATTTATGTTAGAACTACTGCTACGAGAACAGCAGAAACAGCAGCAACTCCTTGTTCCTTATTCTTCTTCTTTGCGGTCACCGGCTGTAAACTCCGGCGGAAAGTTCCGTTTGACAGACCTGACTCCTGCAGACTGTTTGTTCCTTGCCTCTCAGACAGATGCACTCCGACTTCAAAGGGAGCTCCCAATTAGTCGACTCTTACGACATGCTTGTAGGTAGACAGTGGGTATTTCTGTTTTCTCTATAATAGGGCCCCGGAACCCCCACAGGGACTCTCCTCATTCCAATAACAATAATATTCCCAATCATTTCACACCTGCGGAATGTATGTCGTCATTCGCTGGGAGGTCCTTGTGAACCGGATACACTTCCCACTGTCTCAGCGCATGTCCGACTCTCCAGCCATCTGCAGCGGCTCTGCTTGGTCAAACAAACTGCTGGTGACGGGTGAATACCACCCTGAATTCTTCTGGTCGCATTAGATACACTGTCCAATGCAACTGTCAACAGCAGATCAGGTATCAGATACCCAGACCAGACAGCGGGCAAAATATGAGAGAAAACATCCCAAATTCTCTCATTTTCACTTTTTCTTTCTTTCTTTTTTTTTTTTTTTTTGTAATTACCCCAGGTGTTTCGGTTTACTTTCAGATATGACTCATTCTTCAAACCATTCTTCACTTTTAGTTGAGAATAGGTGCCACTGATGTTTAGCTATTGTGTTCTTAGAAAGTTGTTCTTTGCCTAGATTTTCTTGTCCACTGTGTAAATAACTAGGGAAATGATCTGGCAAAGGAGAATGAGATTTGAGACAAAACTGAGGTATCAATTATCCGAGTGGTTTACCCGGAATGTCGACGTCTGTCGCTTTGCGTTGCACCGGTAATTCGCAATTCAGTAGATGCATCCATACCCATACTTACATATACATGTACCCACACACATATATACACATAGATGCATGCACACTCATACATTCGCATACATGTACCCACATACATGTACCCACACACATATATACACATAGATGCATGCACACTCATCATTCACATACATGTACCCACACACATATATACACATAGATGCATGCACACTCATACATTCACATACATGTACCCACACACATATATACACATAGATGCATGCATCCTCATCATTCACATACATGTACCCACACACATATATACACATAGATGCATGCACACTCATCATTCACATATATGTACCCACACACACATATATACACATACATGCATGCACACTCATACATTCACATATATGTACCCACACACATACATACACATAGATGCATGCACACTCATACATTCACAGACATGTACCCACACACATATATACACATAGATGCATGCACACTCATACATTCACAGACATGTACCCACACACATATATACACATAGATGCATGCATCCTCATCATTCACATACATGTACCCACACACATATATACACATAGATGCATGCACACTCATCATTCACATATATGTACCCACACACATACATACACATAGATGCATGCACACTCATACATTCACAGACATGTACCCACACACATATATACACATAGATGCATGCACACACATACATTCACAGACATGTACCCACACACATACAAACACATAGATGCATGCACACACATACAAACACATACATGTATTCCCACTGATACATACACATACCAAATTTCATGGGGTGCATCTTAACACAAAAATGTATCCAATTCCTAATTAAAAACATGGCTGTGAACACAAAAACACACAACGATAAATGTGTATATATATATATATATATATCAAACATGATGTACTGTTTTTTTTTTTTTTTTTTTCCCTATTTACAAACTGAATTTGCATTGCCAATTGCATCATGCTTTTTTTCCAGTATACCGAATTACTTTCCTTTTTTTTTTTCGCGTTTTTATGTTTTTTAATTAAAAATCATCATCATCACCAGGTGCCTTGTCGACTGGCGGGGGCGATCATGCCTCTCCATAATCCACGATCTTCTGCAGCATGTATCAACTCGTGTGCCGACACACCTCCATGCCATGTAACAAGACTGTCAAGAATCTTCTCTCGTTGTCTTCCTCTATCCATCCTTCCACAGATCTTTCCAATGGTCACAACATGTTCTATTTTCCCTCTTCACATAACATGGCCGAGAAATGATTACTCTCTCTTTCTGATGTCTGTGATAAGTTGTCTTCGGACCCTCGCCTCTTTCAAAACCTCTTGGTTGCTCTTTTTGGCTGTCCAATATATCCTAAGCATTCTTCTGTAATACCACATCTCTGAGGCTTCAAGAAATTGTTTATCCTGCCTACCGATACATTAAAATATGGATGATATATTTCTAAATTGTACCAACACATTCGGCTTGGTGCCAAATGTTCAGTTTTGCTAGGCAAGGGTCAGATAATGCTAAACTTGTACGAATACCAACTTCGGCATCCCTGAGATGATGATGATGATGGCGATGATAACTAAGAAGGTAGCTGTTAATTTTAGTATTATTATTAGTGTCACGCTGCTGATTTTGAGCTGTGTTTTCCTGTGGAATGCCTTTCATTTGTGCAGCAGTTGTGTCGTGGGATTCAATATGGCCGCTAGCTGGTTTACATGTGAGTTATCTTATGTGGTGACATATCTTATGTAATAATTCTACATGTGTTTAGTAACCAAATTATCCTGCCCGACTACTTCCATCAACGATAAACTGCTTTTCTAGTGGCGATTGTTGGCTTTGGCATCTTTAGCCACTGAAATACGCATTTACTGCGTGTGCATGTTTCTGGATTGTCCAGGGACTAATTGTTTATTCAACAGTTTTTCAAATGCGATAGTGAGGGACATTTCATTTGATTAGCACTGGAACATGAACGGATCAAGTATGGGAAAACCCGATTGCTGTGATGCTATAACCACTACTAAGACTAAGACTATGGTGATTTTCAGCTACAATGAAGGGAAAGATTGTAGCAAAACAAAATGGAGCTTTTGTAACTACAACTTTAAGCATGAGGATGGAGGTGGAGGCAATCACTGCAGCTCAGATATGGATAGCAGAAAATTAAGTTAGCAGAGGAATTATTGTGTCTGATTCTCAGTCGGTGCTGCAGAAGGTTAGAAATGGAGAAATGAATATCAACAGACCAACATTACATTTAATCACGTGGATGTACTGTCCGGGATATGCAGGAGTGCGACGGAATGAAAGAGCGGATTGTATGGCTACTAAAGCAATAGCTATGAGAACATTCGTACTGGCCATGGAAGGCATTCAAGAAGGAACGAATGTTTATAGAAGACACGAGATGAGATGAAATAACATGTGTATGAATTAGCTAACGAAGAATTAGGAGTGGATCGGACAATGAAGGGTGTATGAGAGGGACACAACGACATATATACAATTAGTTTGCTACGGGAACAGTTTGCATCTACATCTTAAGACATTTGCTGCGGGAGACGGAGCATCTATTGGTTTACCCGGTGTTCTATGATGTCGATTCTAAAATGAGTAAATCCGCGTCAAGCCGATAAGCAACAAAGGTCATGCTCACGATCTTGCAGGATCACCAGTCTGCAACCAAGTCTATGTTCTCCCCATATGGGTTCCGAAGCTACGTTTTGGGGGGAACACCAATAGACCCATAGCGTCCATGACATGCATGTCGTAAAAATCGAATAATTAATAGCTTGTGCCAGCCAGCGAGCTCGTTGACAAATTGTTTCTCCCCACGCCACTTGACAACAGAAGTGATTGATAATGCTGATGATAATGATGACGAAATATAGAACAACATTTAAATGCAAACCGCAACAGATACCTAATAATTGATGAACATAAAATGGAACAAATAAAATTGATTTGATCAAAGGAATGTCTGTATAACAACAACTATCAACAGTTGCACAAGAAAGATAATACTTGGGCACATCCTGAAGAAAGTTAATTGCGTATCCTTTACAGGACGTTGCAGAACCAACGCCAGCATTGTGTGTGTGTGTGTGTGTGTGTGTGTGTGTGTGTGTGTGTGTGTGTGGCTTTTGTAGGGGATTTTTTAGGCACATTTCACATTGATTAGTTTGCCCCTGCTTCTGAAAGGTCAACTTGCAGCACCCCTGTCGAAACCCACGCAACACAAAACGTCGGCAGTTGGGATTAAACCCGGCACTCCGCGGGGGCAGCGTTAACGCAGTCGATAGGAGACTTACTTTTAAACCCAGATGCGACTTGCTGCAGTCCAAGGCCGGTGTTCGTAACCATTAGTGCTCTGCTACCAGTACGGACAGCTGATAAGAAACTGTCTGTCTGTGTCGCCGTCCGCACGAAACACCGTAGCTACAGCGACGTTCCTCCATTTACCCCAGAGTGTTTACTCTGGTACCCATTTCCTAGAGGCTGACTAAAGCCCTGGAATGGCCGGTTTCAAACACAAACCGTGAGCTGCAGCGAGTCGCAGCTAGATTTGATAGCCAGTCTCCTATCGTCTGCTCTAACGCGGCTCCCATATGTACACAAAAAAATTAATAGTGGAAACTAGAGGTGCAAGATCAACCATCTAATGCTTAAAAAAAAGTTTGGTTCCAATTTCATAAGAAAACGGGCAAAAAATCGTTCTTTAGTAACAAAATGTGTGCATAGCCTTTTGGCATTACCTCATTTCAGTGCAGCTGCATAGTTTTCTTTCTGCTTAATGTAGTTATGAGTAGATTTTAAAATTCGCTCTTCTTTAAAGTCGTCAACAATTATTGAATTGATGAGATCAAACTTATTGCTCTGGGACATTAAACTGCACCAGATTGAAGCCGCCACAAAAGCTTTCTCACAAACTGAGCAAAAACAAAACAAACATGGTACAGCAATAATGTCATGGGCACATAATTGGAATTTTGTGTAAAAATAAGGTTAGCATGTACACACACACACACACACACACACACACACACACACACAAACACACACATATATATATATATATATATATATGTGTGTGTATGTATGTGTGTGTGTGTGAGAGTGTTTGTGTGTGCGTATGTGTTTGAGGACCTTTTTATCTGGGGTTTTTTTTAAACTTATAATTAAAAAGAAAAAAATTGTGTGAAGATTATGGTTCTGTCGCAGTTGTTGTTGAGTAGGCCTATTAGCTCAGGTTACTAAAATATAAAGAATCATAGTGATTGCTCCCAGCCTAGTTTATGCTCCAGCATGTAATAGTCAGCCGCCGTGGTGTAGCTCCCACCACCACCCTAGTTTATGCTCCAGCATGTAATAGTGAGCCACCGTGGTGTAGCTCCCACCACCACCCTAGTTTATGCTCCAGCATGTAATAGTCAGCCGCCGTGGTGTAGCTCCCACCACCACCCTAGTTTAGGCTCCAGCATGTAATAGGGAGACGCCGTGGTGGAGCTCCCACCACCACCATAGTTTAGGCTCCAGCATGTAATAGGGAGCCGCCGTGGTGTAGCTAACACCACCCTAGTTTATGCTCCAGCATGTAATAGTGAGCCGCCGTGGTGTAGCTCCCACCACCACAGTTTATGCTCCAGCACGTAATAGTCAGCCGCCGTGGTGTAGCTCCCACCACCACCCTAGTTTAGACTCCAGCATGTAATAGGGAGCCGCCGTGGTGTAGCTAACACCACCCTAGTTTAGGCTCCAGCATGTAATAGTGAGCCGCCGTGGTGTAGCTCCCAACACCACCCTAGTTTATGCTCCAGCATGTAATAGGGAGCCGCCGTGGTGTAGCTCCCACCACCACCATAGTTTAGGCTCCAGCATGTAATAGTGAGCAGCCGTGGTGTAGCTCCAACCACCACCACAGTTTATGCTCTAGCATGTAATAGGGAGCCATCGTGGTGTAGCTCCCACCACCACCACAGTTTATGCTCCAGCATGTAATATTGAGCCGCCGTGGTGTAGCTCCCACCACCACCCTAGTTTATGCTCCAGCATGTAATAGTGAGCCACCGTGGTGTAGCTCCCACCACCACCCTAGTTTATGCTCCAGCATGTAATAGTGAGCCACCGTGGTGTAGCTCCCAACACCACCCTAGTTTATGCTCCAGCATGTAATAGGGAGCTGCCGTGGTGTAGCTCCCACCACCATCATAGTTTATGCTCTAGCATGTAATAGGGAGCCGCCGTGGTGTAGCTCCTACCACCACAGTTTATGCTCCAGCATGTAATAAGGAGCCGCCGTGATGTAGCTAACACCACCACCCTAGTTTAGGCTCCAGCATGTAATAGTGAGCAGCCGTGGTGTAGCTCTCTGAAGGTCGCCACTTCAGGACCTAACTGAAACGGACTTTTTTCAAAAGACAAATGAACTTGGCTCCTAGCTCGACCCTGCATTAAAAGTGTACCAGGTAAAGACCTTAGAAGTAAAGGCAGTCGGCTTGATGCTGACCACGTCTGCCACAAAGTGCCGATTGGTCTATAAAATATATGTCGTGGGCGGGGGGGGGGGGGGGGGTGGGGAAAAATATAGCCTAAAAATGCCCAAAACTGATATTTTTCCACAATTGTAGGGTTTGGCCAAAAATCTGACATTTTCCAACAGCTGAAAATTTAGTGATATTTTTCCACGATTGTCGGGTTTGGCCAAAAATCTGACATTTTCCAACAGCCGAAAATGTAGTCCATCATTTCACACTTTAACAGATACTCTAGATGTGAAATATGGCACTTTGGAGCTCGAAGGTGGCAGAAAAATAGATAAGATAAGAGTAAAAAATAAATTTTACAAGAAATTTGTCCAACAACTTTTGGGTGTCCTACCACTAAGCATTGCGTCGCAGACAATTATTTTACACATGAATAGACACTCTAGATGCAGAGTAGGAATCTAGCTGTCTGATTTGACATTTTGGAGCCATCTGGGCGCCAAAATTGAGATAGCCCAAAAATGCCCAAAATTGCCCAAAACTGAGATTTGAGATATGCCCAATATGCCTGTAGTTTTAGAAAGGGGTCCTTTACTTTAACTTACCGGATTCTAATATATAATCTACGAGACGGCAAAAAAGCGTTATACTCAATCAGTTAGCTGTCCCATCTCTCTTTCCGCTCTTTTGCTTTGCTCGAGAATAAAATCGTCACGTGCAGCCAGCGTCCACGAAGGAGGAGCTTTAGGTTATAATTGTGACTAGTGTATGTTCGCCATCTAAATTGGCTTAGCATTGCAGGCCATCGAGAACCCTGAAAAGGACTCCTGCAGTTTTGATGCGATCAACGAAGACGGACAAAATTATGTCCCGACCGATGGCGAGTCACTGGTCGACCCGGTCGCCGATACCCATCTCTTATGCGGGTTAAAAACTAAAGGTTGTTCTTTTGATGAAAACAAACCACTTGGTACAGACTGACCTATAAAATTGATTTTTTCACAAGTCGAAACGAGGATCTTCATTGAATACGATTTTACAGAATCTAATCTCCGTCTCTCTTCGTAGGATAAGTAGCTGCTGCTGAAACCTCCGCACAAATCACGAATTCCATAGATCCAGCGATGATCTCCATGGATTGTGAACCAAACGAAGCATCCGTGACAGGAACCCACAGCCTCCAGAGCTGGAAAACAGCCCAACCAGTGCGGGATTTAGGCATTAGCTTAAAAACAAAAGGCTTCACAGTTTACAGGGGCCTTAAAGAATTTCTCATATCAGAATAAATAGTTTAAAGTTGTCACTTAGAGTCATTTTTAGGATTTTGTAATATCTTCTTTTTCTTCTTTCGTTCGCTTGAAATTAATTATCTATGTCAGCAATGTTGTCTCTATGAAGTTTATTGTCTGAAAAATTTTGGACAGTCTTGTAGGATGTGATCTGTTGTCTTAGGTGCCAGCAAATATTTAATTTAGTGTACATGTGATTGTATAATATCATTTGTGTGATTTCTCTTCTTCTTCTTCTTGTTCTTCTTCTTGTTTTTCTTGTTCTTTTTTTTGGTTCTTTTTTTTTCTTCTTGTTCTTGTTCTTGTTCTTGTTCTTGTTCTTGTTCTTCTTCTTCTTCTTCTTCTTCTTCTTCTTCTTCTTCTTCTTCTTCTTCTTCTTCTTCTTCTTCTTCTTCTTCTTCTTCTTCTTCTTCTTCTTCTTCTTCTTCTTCTTCTTCTTCTTCTTCTTCTTCTTCTTCTTCTTCTTCTTCTTCTTCTTCTTCTTCTTCTTCTTCTTCTTCTTCTTCTTCTTCTTCTTCTTCTTCTTCTTCTTCTTCTTCTTCTTCTTCTTCTTCTTCTTCTTCTTCTTCTTCTTCTTCTTTTTCTTCTCTTCTTCTTCTTCTTCTTCTTCTTCTTCTTCTTCTTCTTCTTCTTCTTCTTCTTCTTCTTCTTCTTCTTCTTTTTCTTCTTCTTCTTCTTTTTCTTCTTCTTCTTCTCTTCCACCTTGTACCTCAGCGAAGTATCGGGAGCAGTTGTAACATTCGGTGATGAGCTCTGTCAAGATTACTATTAGGACTTATGTTCATTTCTGTAAATCAGTTTTTAATTCCATCACTCCATATTTTTAGAGGTCTTCCACTCGTTCTATAAACGTTGTAACGTTTTAGTTTGGCTCGCTGTGGCAGATAGTATGATAGTGTGATTTGCCAAACACAATATATTCATTATTGCTTTTAATAAAACAAATTATCAATCAATATATTTCCATTATCTATGTTTTTAAAAGTCCTGTGTGTTTTACAGTTTTCTGAGCCTGGCAGGAATAAATTTAAACGGCAGGGGCCTCATTGCCCTACACAGATTAAGGCCTCGTCACATCAAAATCCGACCACTTCTTCACTGATGGTTGTTAAAATATTTGACTTGTCCAAGAATACAACTTCAGTCATTGCAGTGCCAGCGCAAACCACGGAAGAACAACCCGGGTACTCGGGACAGATCACCAACAAGCTTTCTGTTGATCAGGCTTCACTCGGCTGGCCGCAAACAGCGAGACTAACTCAAAGACACACTCACATACACATCATTAACCGCTCACACGCAGAAACACACCCAGTCACTTACAAGAAACGACGCGTCTCCGATCCCAAGCTTGGATTCTCATCGATCAGGCTGTCTATCAGTGTAACACAAGCTCCGCCTCAAAATGGGCGTGTCTTTATGTCAACCTCCGAGAAACGAGTTGTCGACAGCTAGACTTGAAGCCCTATTGTCTGTTTGTAAAAAAAAAAAAAACGCCAGCGATAAGATCGGGCGCTGAGGAGGTCGAAATAAGGAAAACGACACGAACAAAAATGCTGTTTTCTTAACGGAAAGATATTGCCAACCATCGCACTTACAGAAAAAAACTAAATTCTCCACTGCCATTTGACTGTGCTGCTGTTGTTGTGGTTAAGCTGTT
>CAJHNH020006058.1:0-7500 GCA_905116865.2 Candidula unifasciata
TTTAATAACAATAATCCAATTGTGCTCTAATTTTGTGCATAAGTAATAATCATTTATTGACAAAACAAACAGACAAGTGAAGCTATAAATACGATATTTTATCTCATTGTATATGTTCATAAATGTTTACAGCATTAGCAAAACCGTATGTATATTTTCATGCAACTTCACGAAGTAGAATTGTAAATATTGAAACAGATTAGAATGTCGGTCTCAATTTTGCACTAATACAGTCGCCCTTTCCTTACTATATTTTTTCTTGGACCAAATTTGTTTTGTTTCATTTTCTGGGCCTTTTTGTGTGCACAAAACCTTATATATATATATATATATATATATATATATATATATATATATATATATATATATATATATTATATATATATTATATATATATATATATATATATATAATTAATTAGGGCTGTACCGAATATTCGTTTCGTATTCGCTTCTGGGCCGAACAGTGGACCAAAAAACTATTCGGCCGAATAGTTGCGTTCGGGCCGAATACGAATAGTGGTTACCTTACACCCGTTTCAGGACTGGTGGAAAATGAACATATTAAGATTTCCTACCTTGGTTCATACTGCCATAATGCTGACAACATGGAACGATTTTTTTTTTTTTTTTTTGAAAGCTAATGCTGCTTTAATGGAATAACTAAGCTGTCAGTGACAATTTACAAGTTTTGTTACTTGTTTAAAAAAAAAAAAGAATACTTTAATTCCTAGGTATTATTAACCACAGTTTGACTGACTGAAGGATGCAAAACATGAACTGTTTTTAAATGTTTACTATTCGATATTACATTTTGTGCAGTAAAATTTCAGCGTACATTTGCCATTATGGGTGTGTGTGTTTTTTTTTAATATTTCTTATACACTATTCGAAAGTGAAAGAATGGGCCTCAGTTTGAATAGTGGGAAGACAGAAGTAATGGTGGTATCAAAGAAAATAATTATTCCTAAATGTGTAATAAAAGTAAATGGTTTTATTTTGGGACAAGTACAGAAATTTCAGTATCTGTGTACATGGATAACATCAGATGGAAGATGCATTACTGAAATAAGAAACATAATTTTACAGGCAAAAACTGCAGTTTATAAAATGAAAAACTTCTTATGCAATATATCTTTGTCATTGAAGGTTATAAATATAATTCTTGCTTGATACATACATCCCGTTTTAACATATAGCTGTGAGTCCTGGACAATCGGTAGGCAGGCCAAACAATTTCTTGGGGCCTCAGAGATGTGGTTTTACAGAACAATGCTTAAATTACCTTGGACAGCCACAAACACACACACACACACACACACACACACACACACAACAGCAACCAAGATGTTTTGATAGAGGCGGGAGCCCGAGAACAACTACTCCCAGACATCAGAAGGGGACAGTCATCATTTTTCGGCCATGTAATAAGATGAGGGAAAATGAAACATGTGGTGACCACTGGAAAGATCTGTGGAAGGAGGGATAGAGGAAGACAATGAGAGAAGATTCTTGACAGTCTTGCTGCATGACATGGAGGTGGTCGGCACACAAACTAATACATGCTGCAGGAGATCGCAGATTGTGGCAAGACATGATCGCCCATGCCAGTCGGCAAAGCACCTGATGATGATGATTCACTATTCGGCCGAATAGTTTACCCAGCTATTCGTATTCGGCCTCGTAGTGAAAATCACTATTCGGTACAGCCCTAATATTTATTTTTGTTTTTTTTTGTTTTGTTGTTGTTGATTGGGATATGTTATTAACGACTGTCAATTTGCAGTCTATGCTTGCTTACTATACTGGATACAAAGATTCAGTTTGGAAAACATTACATAGCAGTAAAAAGAGAAAGGAAAGAAAAGGACGAAGATTAAAAAAAAAAGAAGAAGAAGGAAAAGACGAAGAAGAAGAAGAAGAAGAAGAAGAAGAAGAAGAAGAAGAAGAAAGAAGAAGAAGAAGAAGAAGAGAAGAAGAAGAAGAGAAGAAGAAGAAGAGAAGAAGAAGAAGAAGAAGAAGAAGAAGAAGAAGAAGAAGAAGAAGAAGAAGAAGAAGAAGAAGAAGAAGAAGAAGAAGAAGAAGAAGAAGAAGAAGAAGAAGAAGAAGAAGAAGAAGAAGAAGAAGAAGAAGAAGAAGAAGAAGAAGAAGAAGAAGAAGAAGAAGAAGAAGAAGAAGAAGAAGAAGAAGAAGAAGAAGAAGAAGAAGAAGAAGAAGAAGAAGAAGAAGAAGAACAAGAAGAAGAAGAAGAAGAAGAAGAAGAAGAAGAAGAAGAAGAACAAGAACAAGAAGAAGAAGAAGAAGAAGAAGACGAAGAAGAAGAAGAAGAAAAAGAAGAAAAAGAAGAAGATAAAGAACAACATCAACAAGAACATCAACAAAACAACCAACAGCATGACAATAAAAGAACACAGAAAACAAGAAAACACAAGAAAGGAAGAAATAAATATTGGGAGGAAAGTATAAAGAGATTTGAAACTATATAAAAAAAGAATTATAACATTTTTATTTTTTAAATCTTTCAGGGCACCTTGAGATGCCAAGGCTGAACTAAAATGTTGCAATAATTTCTTGCGATACTTCATATTCTCGATAAGTATGAGAATGTTGCACATTTTAGCACTCACATAAATTGTCAATAAATAAAATTTACTTGAAAACAATTTTGTTTGTTTTGTTCCAGCTCATTCACTATACTTTAATGTAGTGTAATGTTACAACATTTGGATCATTGCTGGTTTCAATGAGCGTTTCAAGAGATTTATAGACTTTTTTGCATCTGAGTTCTTTCCACTAGGCTCGTTCTATATCAGCTGAGTGAGAATGTCGCACAAAGCACGACACTCGGTACACATCTGTGATCTCTGAAACAACTGCACTCAATAACATAAACCACACAGTTTGAAATCAGTCGTCTTCTCAAAGTTCACCGGCTGTAAACTCTGTGAGAAAGTTCTGGCTTTTCGTCCACTCCTGCAATATTCTGATGATCCATAACTTGACTGTCGCCTGCACATCCACATATTTTTTTAACTTGTATACGAACTGTCATCTCTCCTCTTCAAACTTGTGATTGATTGGATACTAAAAACACAGTAGACATTACATTGAGAGGCATACGATGGAGTCCATTCACCATGCTTGAGGACCTTGATTTTGCAGATTATATAGCACTCCTATCACATAAATATGAACATATATATAAATATATATATATAAAGGACAGACTACACAGCACAGGAGAAATGCTGGGACTGAGAATAAATACAAGGAAAACTAAGATCATGACAAGCAGTCCAAACCAACAACCAGTGAAAATAAATAATCAAACTCTTGAAAATGTTGAACATTTAATATTTCTTGGCAGTGTAGTGTTTCTACTGGGAGGGACAGAGGAGGACATACAGTCACGTCTGAACAAAGCTAGAGCTGCTTTTGGAAGAATGAGGCAAATCTGGAAATCCAACAATTACTGCAGAAAAACGAAACTCTGACTATACAAGAGCATCATTTTGCCAGTTCTTTATGGAGCAGAATGCTGGAGAATGACCAAAAAGGACGCACACAAGCTGTCCATCTTCCACCATACATGTCTACGTAGAATTATCAAATTTTTCTGGCCAGATACAATCTCAAACACTAAACTACTTCAAGTCACAAAACAAGAAACTTTAGACAGCATGATAACCAAGACAAGATGGAAATGTCTTGGCCACGGTATGAGAATGAATCCTGATATACCCGCTAAAACAGCTCTCACATGGATACCAGAGGGAAAGAGAAAACAGGGGCGCCCAAAAGCAACATGGAAAGTGACCTGAGTGCGGCATCTTTAACATGTAAAACTGCTCTGAAGATTGCACAGGACAGGAAAGCATGGAAAGTCCGCTTTGAAGCCTCGTGTGTTGTTACGCATAACGAGAACTGATGATGCGAACTGTTGGTTCTGTGCCTCTCATACAGATGCACCCAACTTTAAAGGAAACACTAATAATTTGCCGCCTCCTACGACAGACTTATCAGGCAAGCAGTTTGTCTATTCTTTGTTCTCCAGAATGGAGCCCCGGTGATGTCTGGAATAAAAACTTTTACGTATAGATCTCTAAGTAAACGTCTTGGCTGTGTCGTCGTCGAGATCCTAGAGTACCAGTATTGTGTGGTTGCTGCCTGTGTTTTTTTTTTTTTTTTTTCAAACATTGTATTTCAGGATTAATCCAAACATCAGAGAATATAGAGCATACTTGAAATATTCCCTAAAGCAAGAATGGAGGAAAGTAAGGGTGTGATCTCTGTCTGGTTTGATATCGATCTAACCTCTACAACACATATCGTTTCCTTGGGCGGTTATCATCATTGTGTAAAGAGTACTCAACAGAAAATGACTCCCACCAATCTCCTTGAGAGGCTTCGAAATTTCAACATCTGAATCCCTTGCCTGATACACGTCAGTGACATGAGTTGATGCTGTTTACATTATGTAAATATTGGAAAGGGAAGGAAACAAGCAACAAGTATTTTCTCAGCTATACGTCCCCAATACACAGAACATCAATTCCCATGATCAGTAACAGTTTTTGTGTGTGTCTCAGTTGAATAATTGTGTTGATGTGTTCGCAGATGAAGACTTTCTTTGACGTGTTCATTAGTATTTTTCTTTAGAAGGTTGTGGTGGCACGGGCGGGGAGGGGGGCAGTGGAGCCAAAGAAGCACAGTCGCTAGATAATCGCCTGACGGTACAAAGGTCAAAGGCTCGAATCAGCACTGTAAAAATCTAAGATCACTATCATTCTTGCTTCTTTGGGACACCTTGAAACGCTCTCGCTGCTTTTCAGTTTGTTCACTGCCTTTCATCGGTAGGTCGTTCATAGATGGTGAACCTGTTGTTCACTAATCTGTCCATAGTCTTTCCAAAGCAGCTTAAGATACCTAAGGGGTGGCAACTGCATTTGTTTTTCTTCCCTTTGTTGTTCATCCTTTTTTTGGTTATAGAGACTATTTCTGCCTCCTGCAGTACCTTAGGAAGTAGTCCCTTGGTCCAAAATTGTTTTATACGGACTACCAGCTGGTCCTAAGTGTACAATCATTTCATTTATTATTCGATTAGGTCCATGTGCCTTAATTTTCACAATCCACCGGGGGTTACTGACTGGCTTACGCCAGCCATAGCCTGGTATTTTTCCAATTCAAGCATCTGGAGTCCGTTTTCTTAGCGATGGAGACTCGCTATGAGCCAGACCCGTGTCTGTTACAACAAGTAGCACAACGTGAAGGTACGGTTGATTTGACTGACAAAGGCTTTTTACTCCGCGCAGGCATTTCCCATTTTGTAGCCAGGACCTGAACATACCTTGCTACCCTGGGTTAGAATAAAGCTAAACAAATTGTTCAAGTGGGGTCGTTCCTATGTTCATCAGCTTTGACTGAATGTTCCTAAATATGATATGTCACATACAATGGTCGTAAAATTGAAATTATTTAAATTAATTGTATCAAATAAAGACTACCTGATGCATGACTGAATAGAGAAGGCATGTGCATTCTTATACATGGATAGCGTGAATGCAGATTAGTAAACAGGACTTTCTTCTTGTTTTTGTTTTTCTTCTTTTCCCGCCTATCATCCTTGAGTGTGGTGTCATTTTCTTCACACAGGCGCTCTGCTCCTGACAACGATAAAATCACAAAATGTCAAACACTATTAATTGTGGAAAGATTAACACAGACTGCAGTCTTAGCTTACCCATCACTTGTGAAATGATTGACGCAGAATGCAGTCTCAGCTTATCCACTACGTGTGGAAAGATTGACACAGACTGCAGTCTTTGCTTATCTACTACTTGTGGAAAGACTGACACAGACTGCAGTCTCGGCTAATCCACTACTTGTGGAAAGTTTGACACAAACTACAGTCTCGGCTAATCCACTACTTGTGGAAAGTTTGACACAAACTGCAGTCTCGGCTAATCCACTACTTGTGGAAAGTTTGACACAAACTGCAGTCTCGGCTAATCCACTACTTGTGGAAAGTTTGACACAAACTGCAGTCTCGGCTAATCCACTACTTGTGGAAAGTTTGACACCAACTGCAGTCTCGGCTAATCCACTACTTGTGGAAAGTTTGACACAGACTGCAGTCTTAGCTTATCTACTATTTGTGGAAGACTGACACAGAATGCAGTCTTAGCTTATCAACTACTTGTGGAAAGTTTGACACAAACTGCAGTCTCGGCTAATCCACTACTTGTGGAAAGTTTGACACAGACTACAGTCTTATCTTATCCACTACGTATTGAAAGATTGACGCAGACTGCAGTGTCCGCTTATCCATTATTTGTTTAATCTCACGCAACCTGGAATATGCTATTTTTACTGCAATTTTGTCTGCAATGTGGATGTCTGGATGCGCGAAGATAGGCAAAATTGCCACCACCAAGCAAAACTAAACCCTAATTACAATACCATCACAACTGTCCGTAGAATACGTATAACCCGGGGAATACTAACAGCTATTTTTCAACTTATAACACAATATAATCTGGAACGTCTCTTTATGTCTTCATCCTAACACGCCCCTGTCCAACTCTCTTTCTTCTCTATCTCCGATTTCCCCCAAATTCAGCTGGCTTACTGATTGATAGAAAGTAAGAAATTTAATTTCAAATGGTCACAAATTGGGCACGCAGGTGCGTATTATAACTGGCCCTTCTAAACGCACATCTTTCACACCACAGTTGTATTTTATCAATAAAGTGTGTTCATATGATAATATGCGTATTATAAACATCAAGGGGAAAAAAACATAGGCATCTTTCGTAAAATGCCAGCACACACTCACCCGTTCACACAAACACACTCACATGCACAAGCACACTCATTCACATACATACAAACCGCTTATATACATATACATACATAATACATACACACATGCCACACCCATGTACACATGCATGCCTACAGACAAACTTAGAGACACAACCACTTACACACACAGACACACACAACCATCTTCAGACACACATGCAGACAAGTACACGCACGAACAGACAGACATACAGACACATACATTTAAACAGAAACACACGCACAAATAACACACACAGACACACAAACACACACGCACAAACACACCCACAGATGCAAACGCACACAAAAACGCACGCAGACACACACATTATTATACACACAGACATATACACACCGACAGAGACGCAGACATACACACACCCTGACACACACAGACACCTACGCGGACACACAAGCAGACACACACACACACATACAGAAATACACACATACATAAAAAGACACACACTCAAACACACAGAAACACAAGCAGGCACACACACGCACAGGCAAACACACAGAGGCATACACGAAGAAACACTCAAACACACATAGCCAGTGCGAAGCAGACAGACAGACTGACAGACAGACCGATCGATCGATCATGGGACTGAGCCTCGAGAGGCAGGGGGTAAGAAGTTTTGGTGTTGTGGGT
>CAJHNH020006059.1:0-15303 GCA_905116865.2 Candidula unifasciata
AGTTTTTATGAAATTAGTATCTATGTTCTAGGGGAATTAGAAATGATCTTTATTGTAATGTATTATGTATTTGTATTATTATTATGTTTATGTTATGTATTATGTATTTATGAAATTGTAGTATTTTGGGTTTTATGATGTATGTATGTATGATGTATGTATGTGTATGTATTTATGTTGTTGTTGTTGTTTATTAGGGTTTGATTATGTATGTATGTAGTATGTAGTATGTTGAGTTGTATGTTGTTATGTTTTTTTATGTATGTTTATGTATGTATGTAGTATGTATGTATGTATTTTATGTTGTATGTATGTTTTAAAGTATGTTGTATGTTTTAGTTGTATGATGTATGTATTTTTATGTATGTTTTTTGTATGTATTAGTATGTATGTATTATGTTGTAGTATGTATGTATTTTGTATTATGTAGTATGTATGTATGTAGTATGTATGTTGTATGGTTTTTATGTATTTGTATGTATGTTGTATGTAATGTATGTCGTATTTTTAATTCTGGTCTCATTTTTGTGACTGCACTGTTGAAATACTAGCGAAGTCCGTGAAGGGCCATCTGTGTGATTGAATGTATCCATTTGGAAAGGATCTCTCTCACTCACTCTCTAGGCGGGTCGTCTGCAGATATCGATGATGAATTTGGCGATTGAGCAGAAAGGGGGACAAACGGGAAATGGGAGAGGATGTATGGAAGAGTGTATAAAGTATCTTCGGTAGAGGCGGTTGTGGAGCGGAGAATTTAGAGCTGTGTGGGAAAGGTCTGAGATTTAGGGGGTTTTACTGAATCCATAGCCATTCTTAATGCTGACTACGTCACTCTGTCTTTGTATTATTTCTTCCATTCTTAGCTCAATTTCTTCTTTTCTTAGCCTAGTTTCTTCTTTTCTATATTATGTTTATTTATGTTTTATCTTTTTATTCATGTTTGTTTTGTTTCTTTTCATTTTGTTTTTTATTTTTTATTTTTATTATTTACTGTTTTCTTGTTTATTCCTGTTTGATCTGATCTGTCGTTCTCTTCATGTTTGTGACTGTGTGCCAGCGTGTATTTGTCTGCGTGTGTAGAAAGAGAGAGAGAGAGAGAGAGAGAGAGAGAGAGAGAGTATGCTTGCTACCATATGAGAGGAAAAAACGAGCGCGCACATACCTTTCTAGTAGAAATAGAATGAACATAATCGAAATCGAGGGTGAATAAAATGTAATAAAATAAAATAAAACGAAACGAAATAACTTATCCTAGAAACATTTTAAGGAATGTGAGAGTTTTATCAGATTATAAATGCTTTCGATGTTTCTTGTTTCCAAGCTGGCATTATTCACTTGTGGCCCACACATGTCCATCTTTCCTTCCGTCTCTATTTCAACACGATGTAAGCTGTCGAGAGTGTATGTCCCTAGCCGATCGTAATTTCAATTCTGGACTCATTTTTGTGATTGCGCTGTTGAAATACTAGCGGAGTCCGTGAAGGGGCATTTTGTGATTGAATGTATCCATTTGGGGGGAGATATCTCTCACTCACTCTCTAGGCGGGTCGTCTTCAGATATCGATGATGAATTTGTCGATGGAGCCGACAGGGGGGACAAACGGGAAATGTGGGAGGGTGGATGGAAGAAAATATAAAGTACCTTCGGCAGAGGCGGTTGTGGAGCGGAGAGTTTAGAGCTGTGGGGGAAGGTCTGAGATTTAGGGTGTTTTACAGTGAAGCATTTTACTGTGCAAGATATTACATAGGGAATGTTACAATTAGGAATAAGATAGAAAACAAGCTACAATATATAATTAAAGTGCATCCGTAGCCATTCCTTAATGCTGAATACGTCACTCTGTCTTTGTATTATTTCTTCCATTCTTAGCTCAATTTCTTCCTTTCTTAGCCTAGTTTCTTCTTTTCTATATTTTGTTAATTTATTTGTTTTATCTTTTTATTTATGTATGTTTTGTTTCTTTTTATTTTGTTTTTAATTTTTATTATTTACTGTTTTCTTGTTCTTTGCTCTGTTTATTTCTGTTTGATCTGATCTGTCGTTCTCTTCATGTTTGTGACCGCGTGCAAGCGTGTATTTGTCTGCTTTTGCAGTGAGAAAGAGAGAGAGAGAAAGAGAGAGTATGCTTGCTACCATACGAGAGGAAAAGCGAGCGCACACACACCTTTCTAGTAGAAATAGAATGAACATAATCGAAATCGAGGGGGAATAAACTGTAATAAAATAAGATAAAACGAAACGAAATAACTTATCCTAGAAACATTTTAAGGAATGTGGGAGTTTTATCAGATTATAAATGCTTTCGATGTTTCTTGTTTCCAAGCTGGCATTATTCACCTGTGGCCCACAAGTTTCCATCTTTCCTTCCTTCTCTATTTCACCACGATGTAAGGTGCCGAGAGCGTGTGTCCTATACCGATCGTATGTTTAACTCTGGACTCATTTTTGTGATTGCGCTGTTCAAATACTAGCGGAGTCCGTGAAGGGCCATCTTTGTGATTGAATGTATCCATTTGGAGGCGGGGGAAGGTCTCTCTCTCTCTCTCTCTCTCTCTCTCTCTCTCTCTCTCTTTCACACACTCTCTCGGTCTGTCTCTCTGTCTGTCTGTCTGTCTCTCTCTCTCTCTCTCTCTCTTTCACACACTCTCTCGGTCTGTCTCTCTGTCTGTCTGTCTCTCTCTCTCTCTCTCTCTCTCTCTCTCTCTCTCTCTCTCTCTCTCTCTCTCTCTCTCTCCGTATGCTGGTTTCTGAAGCCACGACAACGATCGGGCCCGAATCCACTTGGTTGGGCTGCGGACATGTATGATGAATTTCTGAGGGAGCTGACAGGAGTACAACTAGGAAATGGGGTGGTGTGGGGTCGGAAAAGAGTTAGAAATACCTTCAATAGAAGAGGTTGGGGAGCGGGGAGTTCAGAGCTGCAGGGGGAAAATCCGAGATATAGGGAGTTTTACACTGAAGTATATGACTGTGCCGGATTTAACACTGGGAAATGTTACAAAGAAAGATAAGATAGAAAACAAGCTGGGAAATAAATAACTTTACGAAGCTTTAATAAAGTTGTGCATCCGTAGCCATTCTTTCTTTGCTACGTCACGCTATCCTGTACTATGTCTTCCGTTTTAGGCTCAGTATCTTCTTTTATTGAGCACAGTTTATTCTTTTCTATACTATGCTTTCTTCTTTTACTTAATTTTTTTCGACTTAAAAAAAAAATCTTAGCTCTGTTTATTCCTGTTTGTTTTTAGCTGTTTGTTACTGTTTGTTCTAACCTCTGTTTATTCCTGTTTGTTCTTAGCTGTTTATTCCTGTTTGTTCTTAGCTGTTTGTTCTTAGCTCTGTTTATTCCTGTTTGTTCTTAGTTGTTTATTCATGTTTGTTCTTAGCTGTTTGTTCCTGTTTGTTCTTAGCTCCGTTTATTCCTGTTTGTTCTTAGCTGTTTATTCCTGTTTGTTCTTAGCTGTTTGTTCCTGTTTGTTCTTAGCTCTGTTTATTCCTGTTTGTTCTTAGCTCAGTTTATTCCTGTTTGTTCTGTTCATTTCATTTTCTGCATGTTTAATGTGGGACTATGTGCAAGCGTGTATTCGCTTGTGTGTGTAGTGTGTGAGTGGCTGGGTGTGTGTGGGTGCAAATATGTGGGTGTGTGTGTATGTGGGTGTGTGTGTGTGTTGGTGTGTGTGTGTGTGGATGTATATGTGTGGTTGTGAACGTGTAGGTGTGTCTGAGTATGTTAGGGTGTGTGTGTGTATGTGGGTATGTGTGTGTGTGTGTGTGTGTGTGTTTATTTGCGAGCGAGAGAAAGAAACAAACGTACGCTTTTCCGCAAGACATACGAGGGGACGTCAATATGTAAGTCAAAAATGGTTGTTTAAAAAACACTAAATGCGATAACAACTTGCAAACCATTTATTTTTACACAGACATTGTCCCTTTTATTTTTCAACATAATTTCTACCAACATTGATGCACTCGTCCCATCGTTTTATCAGTCCTCCCAAACCTGGTGCATAGAACTGCGTGCTCTGTTTTCTAAACCACATTTTCACTTCACATTCAACTTCTGCGTCATTCGCGAAATTTCTTCTGCCAAGGTGGATTTTTAGTGGACCAGACAGGTCGAAATCGCTAGGGCCTAAGTCGGGGCTGTAAGGTGGATGTTCCAGCAGTTCCCACTCTAGATGGTTAATTTTCTTCTAAGTTAACCGAGCCGTATGGGGTCTGGCATTGTCATGAAGGAGCAGTACACCTCTAGTCAGCAGGCCTGGACGTTTGCATCGAACTACAACATGGAGCATAGATAAAACTTTACAATATGAATCATCATTTTAAAAAAAGCATTTCCTTATCATTGTCCTTCGCAGGCAGCTCTCCCCCGCCCCTTCCCCCAAATTAAAAAAAAAAAAACCCGCACAACACGTTGTCCTTTGAGGGCACACTTCGTAAGAACTAACCAGAAACTACATTTTCCTGCCATCCCATGTATTTGTGACTCATTTATTGACATAATCGAAAAGTAGTAGAATAAAATTTAATCGAATAAAACGAAACGAAATAAGATATCCTAGAAACATTTTAAGAAAAGCGAGAGCTTTACCTGATCATAAATGCTTTCAATGTTTCTTGTTTAATCCAAGTCGACATTATTCTCTTGTGGCTCATAAATGTCCATCTTTCCTTCCTTCTGTATTTCACTACGATGTAAGCTGAAGAGAGTGTGTGTCCCATTCCGATCGTATTTTTAATTCTGGTCTCATTTTTGTGATTACGCTATTGAAATACTAGCGGCGTCCGTGAAGGGCCATTTTTGTGATTGAATGTATCCATTTGGGGGGATCCCTCTCTCTCTCTCTCTCTCTCTCTCTCTCTCTCTCTCTCTCTCTCTCTCATTCTCTGGGCGGGTCGTTGTCGCCACGTCAAACGATCGGATCCAAATCCGGCTTGGTTGTGCTGCAAATATCGATGATGAATTTGTTGATCGAGCTGATAGGGGACACATGAGAGGGCGGGCGGGGGAGGGAAAGGGGGGTCGGGGTTGAAAGAGGGTATGAAGTAAGCTGGGCAGAGCAGGCTGGGGAGTAGGGAGTTTAGAACTGTGTGGGAAAGGTCAGAGATAAAGGAAATTTTACATTGAAGCATTATACTATTTGATATTTTACATTGTTGAATGTTACGTTGAAGATGACTCATACTGAAACCATGTTAGCAGATCTATTAAATGTTGAAAACATCAAATTTATGCATCAGTAGCAATTATTTCGTTGGTTTGGCTGTCTTCCTTTGCTTGTTCTGTTTTTTCCTTTCTTTGTTCGATTTTTTCTTTCTTTGTCCAGTTTCTTTCTGTCTCTGCCATTTTTTTTAACTCCATCTTTTCCAGTTTGCTGAGAGATTTTTTTTTTTTTTTAACTTTTTACCCCTTTTCTTCCCCCCCCCCCCCCCCCCCCCCCCTTTTCTGCTTGATTTGTTTGTGACTATATGCAAGCGTGAATTTAATGTATATGTAGTGTGTGAATATGTGTAGGAGAATGAATGTGTGTGTGTGTGTGTTTGTGTGTGTGTGTTTGTGTGTGTGGTGTTTGTTTGTATGAGAGAGAGAGAGAGAGATAGAGAGGAGAGAGAGAGAGAGAGAGAGAGAGAGAGAGAGAGAGAGAGAGAGAGAGAGAGAGAGAGAGAGATTGCATACGAGTGAGAAACGAGCGCGCACCTTTCCCCAAAAATAGACTGAACATAATTGAAATGGATTCATATAAAATATGACCAAAATTACAAGGAAGATAAATACAATTCATGGAAACATATTTACTGAATGTGAAAAATTTACCAGATTATAAAACTTTGGATGTGTCCTGTTTGAATTCAAGTCGACATTATTCACTTGTCGCCCATAAATGCCCATCTTTCCTTCCTTTTCCGTTTCACCACGATGTAAGCTGTCGCGAGTGTATGTCCCATTCCGATCGTATTTTCAATTCTGGACTCATTTTTGTGACTGCGCTGTTGAACTACGAGCGGCATCCGTGAAGGACCATCTTTGTGATTGAATGTATCCATTTGGGGGATCTCTCTCTCTCTCTCTCTCTCTCTCTCTCTCTCTCTCTCTCTCTCTCTCTCTCTCTCTCTCTCTCTCTCTGGGCGGGTCGTTCTCACCACGGCAAACGATCGGGCCCGAATTCAGCTTGGTTTACCTAGTGATATCGATGATGAATTTGTCGTGGAGCTGACAGGGAGGCAAACAGGAAACGGGATCGGGTGGATGGGAGTTGCTATGACGTACTTTCTCCAGAGAAGAGTTGAGGAGCAGTGAGTTTGGAGCTGTGTATGGAAAATGTTAGATAAAGGCATGTTACATCGAAGCATTTTACAATGTAGCATTTTACAGTAGGGAAAGTTCATCATCGTCTTTCCGCAATATTTCATTTGTTCGATTATAGTATAATTCGAGGTAAGGAATAGGCTTCAGTGCTTGATGACAATACGAAGAACTGATTTAAAGAGGGCAGAGAGAAAAGCAAAAGAGGTACACACCTTCATGCGTTGTACACATGTTTAGGGGGTGGACAAGCACACCGACTTGATCTGTGATTGTTCTCATTGCGAGGAGTTCTAGATACTTGTGTTTTGTGTCATTAAAGATCAATTTGTTCTTTATGTCATTCCAGATCAATTTTTTATGTGAGATAAAGATCAGTTCCATATGACAGACATTGTAGGGTAATTTCTGTGTGTTGCTGACATTTTAGATAGGTTCATTTTTTATGGCATTTAATCAGTTTTGTGTTGCTGACAATCTAAATCAGTCTCGTGGCTCTGATTTAGATCAGTCTTGTGGCTCTGATTTAGATCAGTTCTGTGTTGCTGACATTGTTGCTGACAATCAAAATCAGTCTTGCGGCTCTAATTTAGATCAATTCTGTGTTGCTGACAATCTAAATCAGTCTTGTGGCTCTGACATTCTAGATCACTTCTGTGTTGCTGACAATCTAAATCAGTCTTGTGGCTCTAACATTCTAGATCAGTTCTGTGTTGCTGACAATCTAAATCAGTCGTGTGGCTCTAACATTCTAGATCTGTTCTGTGTTGCTGACAATCTTAATCAGTCTTGTGGCTTTAACTTTCTAGATCAGTTCTGTGTTGCTGACAATCTAAATCAGTCTTGTGGCTCTAACATTCTAGATCAGTTCTGTGTTGCTGACAATCTAAATCAGTCTTGTGGCTCTAACATTCTAGATCAGTTCTGTGTTGCTGACAATCTAAATCAGTCTTGTGGCTCTAACATTCTAGATCAGTTCTGTGTTGCTGACAATCTTAATCAGTCTTGTGGCTCTAACATTCTAGATCAGTTCTGTGTTGCTGACAATCTTAATCAGTCTTGTGGCTCTAACATTCTAGATCAGTTCGGTGTTGCTGACAATCTAAATCAGGCTTGTGGCTCTAACATTCTAGATTGTTGTTGTTGTTGTTATCGATCCAGCGGCGCATGAGCTTTCGCCCTTTGGCCCAATGCCATGTAGTGGAATTTGCATGTTTTCACAAGCTGTTCTTTTCCTCCGTACAAGGTGTTCCACTTGTCTGGTCTCGGAGGGAATAGCGTTCTTCTTGTCTCACTGAGTTTTGGGCACTCAAAGAGATGGTGTTCAACAGTTTCGTAGGGGTAGTTACATAGCTGGCACTCTGGGGAGTGTTGTGGCTGTATTCTGTTTAGGTGTCCATTGAGTGGAGTATGTTGCGTTCTAAGTCTGAAGATGGTGGCCTGGTCCCTTCTTGTTAGATGGTTAATGCTGTCATTAGGATCAGGGCCAGACATATGTCTATAAACCTCTCTTCCAGTGTCTCCCATGGCCCATCTGTTCAACCAGGTCTCTTTGTTTATAGCTCTTATCAGTGTTTTTGCTGTCTGGAGGGTTGTCGCTGTAGGTGGTTGTTCTTGTGTTGCTCCTTTCTTTGCCAATCTGTCAGCTCTGTCATTACCTGGTGTGCCGGAGTGACCTGGAATCCACTGCATCACTATTCTGATCAGCATCCAGGATTATCTTGGCTATGTCAGTTCTGCAGCGTTCACTGCCCTCCAGAGCTTGAAGGGCAGACATTGAATCTGTGAAGATGACAATATTTTGGACCTTTGAAGGGTAAACATCCATTACAGTCTTTAGGTGGTATACTGCTGTTTCCAGTGCAATTATTTCAGCTTCATAATTTGAGCAGAATTCTCCGCATGCATCAAAAATCTCTTCAACAGATCCATCGGAATAACCTATGTAGATTCCGTAACCTGCTTTAATGGTAGCTTTAAATGCTGATTCATCAGTATAGACATGTATCCATTCTTGGGGGTAAGAATCAAAACATTCTAGATCAGTTCTGTGTTGCTGACAATCTAAATCAGTCTTGTGGCTCTAACATTCTAGATCAGTTCTGTGTTGCTGACAATCTAAATCAGTCTTGTGGCTCTGACTTTCTAGATCTGTTCTGTGTTGCTGACAATCTAAATCAGTCTTGTGGCTCTAACTTTCTAGATCAGTTCTGTGTTGCTGACAATCTAAATCAGTCTTGTGGCTCTAACATTCTAGATCAATTCTGTGTTGCCGATATATAAATCGTATCTTGATATATGGGAGTGAATCATAGACAGTGAGCACATTAGTGAAAACTTACTTGGAAGCTGCGGAGAGGTGGTTTTACAGACTAATGTGGAAAATACCCCGGGCAGTTTCTTGAAACAAACCGACTCACAAAGAGAACTGATTACCCACATCAGAAAGGGACAATCTAGATGCAGTAGTCATGTGATAAGAAGGAGAAAACTGGAGTACAGTAGGATAGTTGGCGGTGGGAGAGGCAGAGAGAGATACGAGAGAAAAGATGCTGGACAGTCTGACATCATGGCATGGAGAATCATCTGTGTTAGGTTGATTGAAAGTACACGAAACAGGATGTTGTGGCTAGACATGACTAGCAACGCCATACGGCATTGACTTTAAGAAGAATAAAAATCTTTTGTTTTCCTTATAACATTGTAGATCAATTTGTTCTTTATGACATTTTAGATCATTTTTATGACATTCTAGATCAATTTGTTTTATGAAATTCTGTATCAGTTTTGTAATGCTGACAATCTAGGTCAGTTTTGTAATGCTGACATTCTAGGTAAGTTTTGTATTGCTGACATTCTAGGTCAGTTTTGTAAGGCTGACAATCTAGGTCAGTTTTGTAATGCTGACATTCTAGGTCAGTTTTGTAATGCTGACATTTTATGTCAGTTTTGTAATGCTGACATTCTAGGTCAGCTTTGTAATGCTGACATTCTAGGTCAGTTTTGTAATGCTGACATTTTATGTCAGTTTTGTAATGCTGACATTCTAGGTAATTCTATGTCACTTCTGTGTTGCTGGCATTCTTGATCACTTCTGTGTTGCTGACATTCTTAGTCACTTATGTTTTGAAGATTCTTGATCACTTCTGTGTTGCTGACATTCTTGGTCACTTATGTTTTGAAGATTCTTGATCACTTCTGTGTTGCTGACATTCTTGATCACTTATGTTTTGAAGATTCTTGATCACTTCTGTGTTGCTGACATTCTTAGTCACTTATGTTTTGAAGATTCTTGATCACTTCTGTGTTGCTGACATTCTTGGTCACTTATGTTTTGAAGATTCTTGATCACTTCTGTGTTGCTGACATTCTTGATCACTTCTGTGTTGCTGACATTCTTGATCACTTCTGTGTTGCTGACATTCTTGATCACTTCTGTGTTGCTGACATTCTTGATCACTTCTGTGTTGCTGACATTCTTGATCACTTCTGTGTTGCTGACATTCTTGATCACTTCTGTGTTGCTGACATTCTTGGTCACTTCTGTGTTGCTGACATTCTTGGTCACTTCTGTGTTGCTGACATTCTTGGTCACTTATGTTTTGAAGATTCTTGATCACTTCTGTGTTGCTGACATTCTTGGTCACTTATGTGTTGCTGACATTCTTGGTCACTTCTGTGTTGCTGACATTCTTGGTCACTTATGTTTTGAAGATTCTTGATCACTTCTGTGTTGCTGACATTCTTGGTCACTTATGTGTTGCTGACATTCTTGGTCACTTCTGTGTTGCTGACATTCTTGGTCACTTATGTTTTGAAGATTCTTGATCACTTCTGTGTTGCTGACATTCTTGGTCACTTATGTGTTGCTGACATTCTTGATCACTTCTGTGTTGCTGACATTCTTGGTCACTTATGTGTTGCTGACATTCTTGATCACTTCTGTGTTGCTGACATTCTTGGTCACTTATGTGTTGCTGACATTCTTGGTCACTTATGTATTACTGGCATTCCAAATCAACCGTGTGCTGACGATTAGAGCAATTAGACGTAGGCCCTTTATCTTCTTGTTCGCGTCCCCCGGCTGTAAACTCCAGCTGAAAGCTTTGGCTGTTTGACCACTTCTGGACTTTAGTCTTGTCACAGAACTTGAGTTTTGCGTGCAAATTCGTTTAACATGTCTGACTTTTGTGTATGCAGACTGATGCTTTTTTTTTTTTTTTGCCTGTCGGGCACTTCGACTTCTAAGGAAACCACAGATTCGTTGGCTTTTACGATATGCATGTTAGGGATGCAGTGAATCCATAATTTTTTTTCGTCGCACAATGGGAACTCGAAACCCATACAGGTGTAGTCGTATATATTCTAGATATTTAAGGCTTTTGGAAAATAAAAACTACAATTTAGAGACAACTGGAATGCTTGACTTGAGCAGGACGAAGATTAAGGGACGAACGCACTCAAACCCCTCCCCCGCCCCCTTTTTTTCTCTCTCCCAACACACACACACACACACACACACACAATGTCTCCTCTTTCATTTCAAGCTGGCTCTATTTAATTGTCATATTCACATTTCCACTATCCATCACGTAGACGGCAGTTCAACAGGGAAAAACTTAAGGTGAACGTTGTCGAGAGAGGCCAAAGATTCTGCACTGAATTCCATCCATGACAGCGAAAGGCCTGCAAGGTTTAGACTAGAACTGAGGGTAGACTGCGAGTCCTTTATCATATATAATGGCAGGATACAATGATGATGATAATGAAGATGATGATGATGATGACGATGTGATCTCAAAAGCTACAGCATGTACAGCAGTCCAACACGTTATAATCTAGATACACTTTTCAAACTCGAAAGAATTTTTAATATTGGCTACTTCTAAATACTGAATTAAGAAGAATCGACTTCAAAGAACTCTGGACACTCCTTTAAGCGCTCCGTCCCCATTTTCAGCAGTAAGAGAAGAGTTTCAGTTCAGATGGGACCAGTAATTGTCTGTTTGTACATCCGTCTCGCCTTTCCCATGAGTGTTAAACGTCGGTCAAATCCACTGGTAACTTCTCGCAGGACCATTCTCCTCAGACCGTAATGATCTCCGCACTGTTTACTCGCTCCCAAAGAAACCTCACAACATATAGCTTGTCATAGATCAATTCATCATCTTGGAAAGGCTACACAAAGCGATGCTGACGTAGTCCTGTGCGAGTAAGGGATGTTCAATAACCAATTTGTCTGATTTTATAAAAGCGTGTCTAAGTAATCATGAAATCGCATTTCAGACTTCACAGCAAACGGGTCATCCAATACTTGCTTCGTTCCAGTGCCAACGGAAACCACAACAGATAAAGCCCATCCTCACCGTCCCGGTGCTTTATTAATTTCCCACCCCAAACAGAGAAAATGCCAAGATCACGGACAGTCTAATATTTCAGGGGGTGGTAGATTGCCTGCATGCAGTGGGTCGTGGGACCCAGGCTGCACTCTTTCGTGGGACGTAGGTAGGTTGGGGTTAGGGCCAGTTCTAGATGTTTTGGGTTCGTTAAAAGCATCAGAAAGCCAGGAAACCAAGTCTTACCACCCTCTAATATGTTGGACTGTCCTGTGACGTCATCTGGGATAGGATATTAATAAAGAACCACCGTTCTTTCTGAAATAACTGACACAGACCGCAGAATCTTGCTCCCATAACTCTCTTTAGGAGGCGATATTCTGGCATGCTCTATTAAATGACTTCCCAACGTAGCTGACAATTCTTCAGTATCGTATGGATGCTAGGCAGGTTTGCCCTATCAAGAACCACAGTATTTGGGATCTTATCTTGCCATTTGAGTTTGGGCAGCTTTCTGAGACAGATTATATGAAACTGATTCAACTTTTCAGCAATGATGATAGCTAGATGAAAGTGACTTGCACAAGGACTTGGATTTAAGTGAGGAAGAGCTGCGTAATTCGTCGACCTCACTCTCTCGCCTGTGTCCATCTTGATCCAATGGCAGGACAATTGGAAATGGACCTATGCGCAGTGGATTACCAGCGCGTCTTAAGTGCCCTGCCTTGCTCGAAGCTCTTCAGAGAACCTGCTGGTAAACGTCTTCTTGTCCGTTGAACCAATAAGAGGTTTCATCCGCACAAGTCCAGTCTTTGCATGTGGGGTAGGCATATCCGAATCACCGACTGGTTTAGAACCAGGTCGGCTACCTTTTCCTGGTTTAGCCAGCCCGTCAACGCTGCTGCCCGGGAGGTGGCCCGCTGTCGCAGGCTGACAGTTGCTGGGAGCCACATGAGAGAGCTGAGTGCCAGACCTAGCCCAGTAGTGGGGAACTGTTCTAAGAAGGACATGACAGTCACCTTGCCAGATGTACTACTAGTATCTGACACCCTAGACCCCCCAGTGCAATGATGATGCCTTCAAAGAAGGTTATTTGCGTATCCTTTACAGGACGTTGCAGAACCAACCCCAACAGCCCCTGGCTGTTGTGTGGTTTTTCTAGGCATGTTTACGTCCAGTAGTTTGCCATTGCTTTATGGACGTTCGGTTTTCTTGATACCACTGTCGAAACCAACGCAAGGCCCAAGGCCCGCAGCTGGGATCGAACCTGGCATCCCGGCATTACGAAAGGTTCGCATCGACTAAGCCACAGAGCCGACTAACACAAATACTGTCCCGACCAGCGACGAAGTCGTCTACCAGTGAGCCAAGGGACGACACGGTCGCCGATGAACAAAGCCTACAGCATACGCACGCATTAAATTCATGTGGCTGTCGTTTTAGATTTTCGGGGACAGTCTCGGAATCAGATCTTATGTCCGGTGTTATTTCTGCAGTTCACAACACAACCACGATGGGCAGTCAACAAACACTCCACGTGAAATTTGCAGCTGACAATTTGGCGCCATGAAGTTAACCCAGTAGCTCTGAGTAACTCTCAGTAACTAGTGATTACGTAATTTTCGTCTGACTAAAAAAAAAAAAAAGCAGTGACTGTAAAAACAAGCATGAGAACATGTGTTAACAAAAATAATTGGTTAGTCTAGTTCGATCTGTCAGTTTGTTTCTTCTGGGCTCCTACCTGAAGGTAGACCCGCCGACAGAGGGAAAATATCCGGTTCTTCTTCGGCGCCACCCATATCTAAGGGGACCTAACCATCGTTTAAGATAATAATAATAATAATAATAAAAATAAAGATGATATGCTGAGTCATCATCATCAGGTGCCTTGCCGAATGGCGTGGGTGATCATACCTCTCCATAATCTGCGATCTCCTGCAGCATGTATCAGTTCGTGTGCCGACACACCCCCATGCCTTGTAACAAGACTGTCAAGCATCTTCTCTCCTTGTCTTCCTCTATCCCTCCTTCCACAGATCTTTCCAGTGGTCACAACATGTTCTATTTTCCCTCTTCTTATAACATGGCCGAAAAATGATGACTGTCTCCTTCTGATGTCTGTGATAAGTTATCTTCGGGCTCCCGCCTCTTTCAAACCTCTTGGTTGCTCTTTTTGGCTGTCCAAGGTATTCTAAGCATTCTTTTGTAAAACCACATCTCTGGGGCCTCTAGAAATTGTTTTGCCTGCCTACCGATTGTCCAGGATTTACAGCCATATGTAAAAACTGGATGTATGTAGCAAGCAAGAATTCTTTTTCTAACTCTCAATGACAAGGATATATTGCACAAGATGTTTTTCATTTGATAAAATGCAGTTTTTGCCTGTCCTATTTTGTTTCTTATCTCAGTTATGCATCTTCCATCTGATGTTATCAATGTTCCCTGATACTTAAATTTCTGTACTTGTTTCTTTGATACCACCATTACTTCTGTCTTCCCATTATTCAAACTTAGGCCCATTCTTCCACTTTCTAACATCACAATGTCTATCATTCCATGTAGTTCTTTCTGACTTGTTGCTATCAAGACTGTGTCATCAGCATAACGTAAATTGTTTATATAGTGCCCACCAACCACAATCCTGGGCATATCAATGAAAGATCTCATTATATATTCACTGTATATTGAAAACAAATCAGGTGACAGTACACATCCTTGTCGTACGCCCCTCGTTATGCTTTGAAATGTACCAAAACAGTTGTTGATTCTTATAGCTGCTGTTTGCTGCCAATACATATTCTTTATTATTCGTAGATCTTTCCCATCAATGTTTAATTTTTATAAGTTTGATTCTTTCTTCATGCTTCACAGTCAAGATTTGCTGAGTAGTAAATAAATATGGTTACATTTGCAATAATATGAAATGCGAATAAAAACATAACAACCAAAACTTTCAAAGAACCGGTTCTTTCCAAATATCCAACCCCCCCCTCCCCCCTCGATGACGTCACGGGACAGTCCAATATTTTAGAGGATGGTAAGACCGGGTTTCCCACTTTCTGTGTTTTGTGTTTCCTGTCTTTCTGTGTGTGTAAAGGCGATGCCTATGTTTTCGCGTGGCTTTCTCTCTCTCTCTCTCTCTCTCTCTCTCTCTCTCTCTCTCTCTCTCTTTCTTTCTCTCTCTCTCTCTCTCTCTCTCTCTCTCTCTCTCTCTCTCTCTCTGTGTGCGTGTGTGTGTGTTTGTGGGTGTGTGTGTGAAGGCTTTGCCTGACAAGAAGAGCAGCGTTCCTTTCCTGCAACATTATGGGGTTCTGTATAGTACAGATGTGTAGGGCTAGGGTTGGGGGTTAGGGTTAGGGTTTATGTTTCAGGTTAGGGTTTTTAGTTAGGGTTTAGGTTTAAGATTATGGACAGGGTTAGGTGGCGTGTTTGCGAACATTCTGGCGGACATTGTTACATTCTAGCCGACAGAACCTGTCATCTCTGCTGCCAACGCATTACTTGTCGCATTCCAACGTCTCTCCAAATCTAATAACGCAAATAATTGTTCTAATTGTCAATTCGTGAACTTAGCACTATACATCTAGAATTACGTTGTCTTTTAGTCGTTGTTTTCAGCTGCCGTCGATATCGCGTGTTCTATATTCCATGGTGTGAGC
>CAJHNH020006060.1:0-15292 GCA_905116865.2 Candidula unifasciata
GTTAGGAACAAATCTTCGTAAAGTTTGTTTTTCACTTTTATCTTATCTATTTTTCTGTCACCTATGAGCTCCAAAGTGTCCAATTTCTCATCTAGAGTATCTCATCAAGTGTGAAATGAAAGACTGAGACTAAATTGGCAGCTTTTTTGCAAATATTATTTCGGCCACACACGTAAGTCATAAATTCTGGAAAAATGTCACTTGTGGTCATTTTTATGTTATCTCTATTGTTGCCCCCAGCTTGTACCAAAATGCCAAATCAGACATTCAATTTACCTACTCTGCATCTAGCGTGTCTATTTATGTGTAAAATAATTGTCTGGGACTCAATGTTTAGTGGTAGGACACAAACAAGTTGTTAGGAACAATTCTTCATAAAATGTGTTTTTCACTTTTATCTTATCTATTTTTCTGTCCCCAACGAGCTCCAAAGTTTCCAATTTATCATCTAGAGTATCTCATCAAGTGTGAAATGATAGACTGAGACTAAATTGGCATCTTTTTTGCAAATATGATTTTGGCCAAACGCGTAATGCATAAATTCTGCGAAATTGTCACTTGTGGTCATTTTTATGTTATCTCAATTTTTGCCCTAAGATTGTACAAAAATGCCAGATCAGACATCCAGTTTAACTACTCTGCATCTAGCGTGTCTATTCATGTGTAAAATAATTGTCTGGGACTCACTGTTTAGTAGTAGGACACAAACAAGTTGTTAGGATCATTTCTTCGTAAAATTTGTTTTTCACTTTTTTCCTATCTATTTTCCTGTCACTTATGAGCTCCAAAGTGTCCAATTTCTCATCTAGAGTATCTCGTCAAGGGTGAAATGATAGACTGAGACTAAATTGGCAACTTTTTGGAAAATATGATTTTGGCCAAACGCGAAAGGCATAAATTCTGGAAAATATCACTTGTGGTCATTTTTATGTTATCTCAATTGTTGCCCCCAGATTGTACCAAAATGCCAAATCAGACATCCAGTTTAACTACTCTGCATCTAGCGTGTCTATTCATGTGTAAAATTATTGTCTGGGACTCACTGTTTAGTGGTAGGACACAAACAAGTTGTTAGGAACATTTCTTCGTAAAATTTGTTTTTCACTTTTATCTGTTTTATTTTTCTGTCACCTATGAGCTCCAAAGTGTCCAATTTCTCATCTAGAGTATCTCGTCAAGTATGAAATAATAGACTGAGACTTAATTGGCAACTATTTGGAAAATATGATTTTGGCCAAACGCAAAAGGCATAAATTCTGCAAAATTTTCACTTGTGTTCATTTTTATGTTATCTCAATTGTTGCCCCCAGATTGTACAAAAATGCCAAATCAGACATCCAGTTTAACTACTCTGCATCTAGCGTGTCTATTCATGTGTAAAATAATTGTCTGGGACTCACTGTTTAGTGGTAGGACACAAACAAGTTGTTAGGAACATTTCTTCGTAAAATTTGTTTTTCACTTTTATCTTATCTATTTTTCTGTCACCTATGAGCTCCAAAGTGTCCAATTTCTCATCTAGAGTATCTCGTCAAGTGTGAAATGATAGACTGAGACTAAATTGGCAACTTTTTTGGAAAATATGATTTTGGCCAAACGCGCGAAAGGCATAAATTCTGGAAAATTGTCACTTGTGGTCATTTTTATGTTATCTCAATTGTTGCCCCCAGATTGTACAAAAATGCCAAATCAGACATCCAGTTTAACTACTCTGCATCTAGCGTGTCTATTCATGTGTAAAATAATTGTCTGGGACTCACTGTTTAGTGGTAGGACACAAACAAGTTGTTAGGAACATTTCTTCGTAAAATTTGTTTTTTACTTTTTTCTTATCTTTTTTTCTGTCACCATATGAGCTCCAAAGTGTCCAATTTCTCATCTAGAGTATCTCGTCAAGTGTGAAATGATAGACTGAGACTAAATTGGCAACTTTTTGGAAAATATGATTTTGGCCAAACGCGTAAGGCATAAATTCTGCAAAATTGTCACTTGTGGTCATTTTTATGTTATCTCAATTGTTGCTCCCAGATTGTACAAAAATGCCAAATCAGACATCCAGTTTAACTACTCTGCATCTAGCGTGTCTATTCATGTGTAAAATAATTGTCTGGGACTCACTGTTTAGTGGTAGGACACAAACAAGTTGTTAGGAACATTTCTTCGTAAAATTTGTTTTTCACTTTTATCTTATCTATTTTTCTGTCACCTATGAGCTCCAAAGTGTCCAATTTCTCATCTAGAGTATCTCGTCAAGTGTGAAATGATAGACTGAGACTAAATTGGCAACTTTTTTGGAAAAAAATGATTTTGGCCAAACGCGAAAGGCATAAATTCTGCAAAATTGTCACTTGTGGTCATTTTTATGTTATCTCAATTGTTGCCCCCAGATTGTACAAAAATGCCAAATCAGACATCCAGTTTAACTACTCTGCATCTAGCGTGTCTATTCATGTGTAAAATAATTGTCTGGGACTCACTGTTTAGTGGTAGGACACAAACAAGTTGTTAGGAACATTTCTTCGTAAAATTTGTTTTTCACTTTTATCTTATCTATTTTTCTGTCACCTATGAGCTCCAAAGTGTCCCATTTCTCATCTAGAGTATCTCGTCAAGTGTGAAATGATAGACTGAGACTAAATTGGCAACTTTTTGGAAAATATGATTTTGGCCAAACGCGAAAGGCATAAATTCTGCAAAAAATTTTTATGTTATCTCACTTGTTGTCATGCCAAATTTTATGTTATCTCAATTGTTGGCTCCCAGATTGTAGGACACAAACAAGATGTTAAATGCCAAATCAGACATTCACAGTTATCTACTACTCTGCATCTAGCGTGTCTATTCATCATGTAGAAATAATTGTCTGGGACTCACTGTTTAGTGGTAGGAGGCACAAACAAAAGTTGTTAGGAACAATTGCTCAGATTTACAAAAATGTAAATCCAGTTTTGTTTTTCAAGCGTTCTATTATCTTATCTATTTTTCTGTCACCTATCGAGCTCCAAAGTGTCCACCTATGAGCTTTCATCATCTAGAGTATCTCGTCAAGTGTGAAATGATAGACTGAGACTAAATTGGCAACTTTTTGGAAAATATGATTTTGGCCAAACGCGTAAGGCATAAATTCTGCAAAATTGTCACTTGTGGTCATTTTTATGTTATCTCAATTGTTGCCCCCAGATTGTACAAAAATGCCAAATCAGACATCCAGTTTAACTACTCTGCATCTAGCGTGTCTATTCATGTGTAAAATAATTGTCTGGGACTCAACGTTTAGTGGTAGGACACAAACAAGTTGTTAGAAACATTTCTTCGTAAAATTTGTTTTTCACTTTTATCTTATCTATTTTTCTGTCACCTATGAGCTCCAAAGTGTCCAATTTCTCATCTAGAGTATCTCGTCAAGTGTGAAATGATAGACTGAGACTAAATTGGCAACTTTTTTGCAAATATTATTTTGGCCAAACGCGTAAGGCATAAATTCTGGAAAAATGTCACTTGTGGTCATTTTTATGTTATCTCAATTGTTGCCCCCAGATTGTACCAAAATGCCAAATCAGACATTCAGTTTACCTACTCTGCATCTAGCGTGTCTATTCATGTGTAAAATAATTGTCTGGGACTCAATGTTTAGTGGTAGGACACAAACAAGTTGTTAGGAACAATTCTTCGTAAAATGTGTTTTTCACTTATCTTATCTATTTTTCTGTCACCAACGAGCTCCAAAGTGTCCAATTTATCATCTAGAGTATCTCGTCAAGTGTGAAATGATAGACTGAGACTAAATTGGCAACTTTTTTGCAAATATGATTTTGGCCAAACGCGTAAGGCATAAATTCTGCGAAATTGTCACTTGTGGTCATTTTTATGTTATCTCAATTTTTGCCCCCAGATTGTACAAAAATGCCAAATCAGACATCCAGTTTAACTACTCTGCATCTAGCGTGTCTATTCATGTGTAAAAATAATTGTCTGGGACTCACTGTTTAGTGGTAGGACACAAACAAGTTGTTAGGAACATTTCTTCGTAAAATTTGTTTTTCACTTTTATCTTATCTATTTTTCTGTCACCTATGAGCTCCAAAGTGTCCAATTTCTCATCTAGAGTATCTCGTCAAGTGTGAAATGATAGACTGAGACTAAATTGGCAACTTTTTGGAAAATATGATTTTGGCCAAACGCGAAAGGCATAAATTCTGGAAAAATGTCACTTGTGGTCATTTTTATGTTATCTCAATTGTTGCCCCCAGATTGTACAAAATGCCAAATCAGACATCCAGTTTAACTACTCTGCATCTATCGTGTCTATTCATGTGTAAAATAATTGTCTGGGACTCACTGTTTAGTGGTAGGACACAAACAAGTTGTTAGGAACATTTCTTCGTAAAATTTGTTTTTCACTTTTATCTTATCTATTTTTCTGTCACCTATGAGCTCCAAAGTGTCCAATTTCTCATCTAGAGTATCTCGTCAAGTGTGAAATGATAGACTGAGACTAAATTGGCAACTTTTGGAAAATATGATTTTGGCCAAACGCGAAAGGCATAAATTCTGCAAAATTGTCACTTGTGGTCATTTTTATGTTATCTCAATTGTTGCCCCCAGATTGTACAAAAATGCCAAATCAGACATCCAGTTTAACTACTCTGCATCTAGCGTGTCTATTCATGTGTAAAATAATTGTCTGGGACTCACTGTTTAGTGGTAGGACACAAACAAGTTGTTAGGAACATTTCTTCGTAAAATTTGTTTTTTCACTTTTTATCTTATCTATTTTTCTGTCACCTATGAGCTCCAAAGTGTCCAATTTCTCATCTAGAGTATCTCGTCAAGTGTGAAATGATAGACTGAGACTAAATTGGCAACTTTTTGGAAAATATGATTTTGGCCAAACGCGAAAGGCATAAATTCTGGAAAAATGTCACTTGTGGTCATTTTTATGTTATCTCAATTGTTGCCCCCAGATTGTACAAAAATGCCAAATCAGACATCCAGTTTAACTACTCTGCATCTAGCGTGTCTATTCATGTGTAAAATAATTGTCTGGGACTCACTGTTTAGTGGTAGGACACAAACAAGTTGTTAGGAACATTTCTTCGTAAAATTTGTTTTTTCACTTTTATCTTATCTATTTTTCTGTCACCTATGAGCTCCAAAGTGTCCAATTTCTCATCCAGAGTATCTCGTCAAGTGTGAAATGATACACTGAGACTAAATTAGCAACTTTTTGAAAAAATATGATTTTGGCCAAACGCGTAAGGGAATAAATTCTGCAAAATTGTCACTTGTGGTCATTTTTATGTTATCTCAATTGTTGCCCCCAGATTGTACAAAAATGCCAAATCAGACATCCAGTTTAACTACTCTGCATCTAGCGTGTCTATTTATATGTAAAATAATTGTCTGGGACTCACTGTTTAGTGGTAGGACACAAACAAGTTGTTAGGAACATTTCTTCGTAAAATTTGTTTTTCACTTTTATCTTATCTATTTTTCTGTCACCTATGAGCTCCAAAGTGTCCAATTTCTCATCTAGAGTATCTCGTCAAGTGTGAAATGATAGACTGAGACTAAATTGGCAACTTTTTGGAAAAATATGATTTTGGCCAAACGCGAAAGGCATAAATTCTGAAAAATTGTCACTTGTGGTCATTTTTATGTTATCTCAATTGTTGCCCCCAGATTGTACAAAAATGCCAAATCAGACATCCAGTTTAACTACTCTGCATCTAGCGTGTCTATTCATGTGTAAAATAATTGTCTGGGACTCACTGTTTAGTGGTAGGACACAAACAAGTTGTTAGGAACATTTCTTCGTAAAATTTGTTTTTCACTTTATCTTATCTATTTTTCTGTCACCTATGAGCTCCAAAGTGTCCAATTTCTCATCTAGAGTATCTCGTCAAGTGTGAAATGATAGACTGAGACTAAATTGGCAACTTTTTGGAAAATATGATTTTGGCCAAACGCGAAAGGCATAAATTCTGCAAAATTGTCACTTGTGGTCATTTTTATGTTATCTCAATTGTTGCCCCCAGATTGTACAAAAATGCCAAATCAGACATCCAGTTTAACTACTCTGCATCTAGCGTGTCTATTCATGTGTAAAATAATTGTCTGGGACTCACTGTTTAGTGGTAGGACACAAACAAGTTGTTAGGAACAATTCTTCGTAAAATTTGTTTTTCACTTTTATCTTATCTATTTTTCTGTCACCTATGAGCTCCAAAGTGTCCAATTTCTCATCTAGAGTATCTCGTCAAGTGTGAAATGATAGACTGAGACTAAATTTGGCAACTTTTTTGAAAATATGATTTTGGCCAAACGCGTAAGGCATAAATTCTGCAAAATTGTCACTTGTGGTCATTTTTATGTTATCTCAATTGTTGCCCCCAGATTGTACAAAAATGCCAAATCAGACATCCAGTTTAACTACTCTGCATCTAGCGTGTCTATTCATGTGTAAAATAATTGTCTGGGACTCAATGTTTAGTGGTAGGACACAAACAAGTTGTTAGGAACATTTCTTCGTAAAATTTGTTTTTCACTTTTATCTTATCTATTTTTCTGTCACCTACGAGCTCCAAAGTGTCCAATTTCTCATCTAGAGTATCTCGTCAAGTGTGAAATGATAGACTGAGACTAAATTGGCAACTTTTTTGGAAAAATATGATTTTGGCCAAACGCGTAAGGCATAAATTCTGAAAATTGTCACTTGTGGTCATTTTTTATGTTATCTCAATTGTTGCCCCCAGATTGTACAAAATGCCAAATCATACATCCAGTTAAACTACTCTGCATCTAGCGTGTCTATTCATGTGTAAAATAATTGTCTGGGACTCACTGTTTAGTGGTAGTATACAAACAAGTTGTTAGGAACATTTCTTCGTAAAATTTGTTTTTCACTTTTATCTTATCTATTTTTCTGTCACCTATGAGCTCCAAAGTGTCCAATTTCTCATCTAGAGTATCTCGTCAAGTGTGAAATGATAGACTGAGACTAAATTGGCAACTTTTTTGAAAATATGATTTTGGCCAAACGCGTAAGGCATAAATTCATGAGAAATGTCACTTGTGGTCATTTTTATGTTATCTCAATAGTTGCCCCCAGATTGTACCAAAATACCATATCAGACATTCAGTTTAACTACTCTGCATATAGCGTGTCTATTCATGTGTAAAATAATTGTCTGGGACTCAATGTTTAGTGGTAGGACACAAACAAGTTGTTAGGAACAATTCTTCGTAAAATTTGTTTTTCACTTTTATCTTATCTATTTTTCTGTCACCAACGAGCTCCAAAGTGTTCAATTTATCATCTAGAGTATCTCGTCAAGTGTGAAATGATAGACTGAGACTAAATTGGCAACTTTTTTGGAAAATATGATTTTGGCCAAACGCGAAAGGCATAAATTCTGAAAAATTGTCACTTGTGGTCATTTTTATGTTATCTCAATTGTTGCCCCCAGATTGTACCAAAATGCCAAATCAGACATTCAGTTTACTACTCTGCATCTAGCGTGTCTATTCATGTGTAAAATAATTGTCTGGGACTCACTGTTTAGTGGTAGGACACAAACAAGTTGTTAGGAACATTTCTTCGTAAAATTTGTTTTTCACTTTTATCTTATCTATTTTTCTGTCACCTATGAGCTCCAAAGTGTCCAATTTATCATCTAGAGTATCTCGTCAAGTGTGAAATGATAGACTGAGACTAAATTGGCAACTTTTTTTTGAAAATATGATTTTGGCCAAACGCGAAAGGCATAAATTCTGGCAAAAAATGTCACTTGTGGTCATTTTTATGTTATCTCAATTGTTGCCCCCAGATTGTACCAAAATGCCAAATCAGACATTCAGTTTACCTACTCTGCATCTAGCGTGTCTATTCATGTGTAAAATAATTGTCTGGGACTCACTGTTTAGTGGTAGGACACAAACAAGTTGTTAGGAACAATTTCTTCGTAAAATTTGTTTTTCACTTTTATCTTATCTATTTTTCTGTCACCTATGAGCTCCAAAGTGTCCAATTTCTCATCTAGAGTATCTCGTCAAGTGTGAAATGATAGACTGAGACTAAATTGGCAACTTTTTTGAAAATATGATTTTTGGCCAAACGCGTAAGGCATAAATTCTGCAAAATTGTCACTTGTGGTCATTTTTATGTTATCTCAATTGTTGCCCCCAGATTGTACAAAAATGCCAAATCAGACATCCAGTTTTACTACTCTGCATCTAGCGTGTCTATTCATGTGTAAAATAATTGTCTGGGACTCACTGTTTAGTGGTAGGACACAAACAAGTTGTTAGGAACATTTCTTCGTAAAATTTGTTTTTCACTTTTATCTTATCTATATTTCTGTCACCTATGAGCTCCAAAGTGTCCAATTTATTATCTAGAGTATCTCGTCAAGTGTGAAATGATAGACTGAGACTAAATTGACAGCTTTTTGGAAAAAAATGATTTTGGCCAAACGCGTAAGGCATAAATACTGTAAAATTGTCACTTGTGGACATTTTTATGTTATCTCAATTGTTGCCAACAGATTGTACAAAAATGCCAAATCAGACATCCAGTTTAACTACTCTGCATCTAGCGTGTCTATTCATGTGTAAAATAATTGTCTGGGACTCAATGTTTAGTGGTAGGACACAAACAAGTTGTTAGGAACAATTCTTCGTAAAATTTTTTTTTCACTTTTATCTTATCTATTTTTCTGTCACCTATGAGCTCCAAAGTGTCCAATTTCTCATCTAGAGTATCTCGTCAAGTGTGAAATGATAGACTGAGACTAAATTGGCAACTTTTTTGCAAATATTATTTCGGCCAAACGCGTAAGGCATAAATTCTGGAAAAATGTCACTTGTTGTCATTTTTATGTTATCTCAATTGTTGCCCCCAGATTGTACCAAAATGCCAAATCAGACATTCAGTTTACCTACTCTGCATCTAGCGTGTCTATTTATGTGTAAAATAATTGTCTGGGACTCAATGTTTAGTGGTAGGACACAAACAAGTTGTTAGGAACAATTCTTCGTAAAATTTGTTTTTCACTTTTATCTTATCTATTTTTCTGTCACCAACGAGCTCCAAAGTGTCCAATTTATCATCTAGAGTATCTCGTCAAGTGTGAAATGATAGACTGAGACTAAATTGGCAACTTTTTTGCAAATATATTTTTTTGGCCAAACGCGAAAGGCATAAATTCTGAAAATTGTCACTTGTGGTCATTTTTATGTTATCTCAATTGTTGCCCCCAGATTGTACAAAAATGCCAAATCAGACATCCAGTTTAACTACTCTGCATCTAGCGTGTCTATTCATGTGTAAAATAATTGTCTGGGACTCACTGTTTAGTGGTAGGACACAAACAAGTTGTTAGGAACAATTCTTCGTAAAATTTGTTTTTCACTTTTATCTTATCTATTTTTCTGTCACCAACGAGCTCCAAAGTGTCCAATTTCTCATCTAGAGTATCTCGTCAAGTGTGAAATGATAGACTGAGACTAAATTGGCAACTTTTTTGAAAATATGATTTTGGCCAAACGCGAAAGGCATAAATTCTGGAAAAATGTCACTTGTGGTCATTTTTATGTTATCTCAATTGTTGCCCCCAGATTGTATCAAAATGCCAAATCAGACATTCAGTTTACCTACTCTGCATCTAGCGTGTCTATTCATGTGTAAAATAATTGTCTGGGACTCACTGTTTAGTGGTAGGACACAAACAAGTTGTTAGGAACATTTCTTCGTAAAATTTGTTTTTCACTTTTATCTTATCTATTTTTCTGTCACCTATGAGCTCCAAAGTGTCCAATTTATCATCTAGAGTATCTCGTCAAGTGTGAAATGATAGACTGAGACTAAATTGGCAACTTTTTTGCAAATATGATTTTGGCCAAACGCGAAAGGCATAAATTCTGGAAAAATGTCATTTGTGGTCATTTTTATGTTATCTCAATTGTTGCCCCCAGATTGTACCAAAATGCCAAATCAGACATTCAGTTTACCTACTCTGCATCTAGCGTGTCTATTCATGTGTAAAATAATTGTCTGGGACTCACTGTTTAGTGGTAGGACACAAACAAGTTGTTAGGAACATTTCTTCGTAAAATTTGTTTTTCATTTTTATCTTATCTATTTTTCTGTCACCTATGAGCTCAAAAGTGTCCAATTTCTCATCTAGAGTATCTCGTCAAGTGTGAAATGATAGACTGAGACTAAATTGGCAAACTTTTTTGGAAAATATTATTTTTGCCAAACGCGAAAGGCATAAATTCTGGAAAAATGTCACTTGTGGTCATTTTTATGTTATCTCAATTGTTGCCCCCAGATTGTACCAAAATGCCAAATCAGACATTCAGTTTACCTACTCTGCATCTAGCGTGTCTATTCATGTGTAAAATAATTGTCTGGGACTCAATGTTTAGTGGTAGGACACAAACAAGTTGTTAGGAACAATTCTTCGTAAAATTTGTTTTTCACTTTTATCTTATCTATTTTTCTGTCACCAACGAGCTCCAAAGTGTCCAATTTATCATCTAGAGTATCTCGTCAAGTGTGAAATGATAGACTGAGACTAAATTGGCAACTTTTTTGCAAAAATTTTTTTTGGCCAAACGCGAAAGGCATAAATTCTGGAAAAATGTCACTTGTGGTCATTTTTATGTTATCTCAATTGTTGCCCCCAGATTGTACCAAAATGCCAAATCAGACATTCAGTTTACCTACTCTGCATCTAGCGTGTCTATTCATGTGTAAAATAATTGTCTGGGACTCACTGTTTAGTGGTAGGACACAAACAAGTTGTTAGGAACAATTCTTCGTAAAATTTGTTTTTCACTTTTATCTTATCTATTTTTCTGTCACCAACGAGCTCCAAAGTGTCCAATTTCTCATCTAGAGTATCTCGTCAAGTGTGAAATGATAGACTGAGACTAAATTGGCAACTTTTTTGCAAATATGATTTTGGCCAAACGCGAAAGGCATAAATTCTGGAAAAATGTCATTTGTGGTCATTTTTATGTTATCTCAATTGTTGCCCCCAGATTGTACCAAAATGCCAAATCAGACATTCAGTTTACCTACTCTGCATCTAGCGTGTCTATTCATGTGTAAAATAATTGTCTGGGACTCACTGTTTAGTGGTAGGACACAAACAAGTTGTTAGGAACAATTCTTCGTAAAATTTGTTTTTCACTTTTATCTTATCTATTTTTCTGTCACCTATAAGCTCCACAGTGTCCAATTTCTCATCTAGAGTATCTCGTCAAGTGTGAAATGATAGACTGAGACTAAATTGGCAACTTTTTTGAAAATATGATTTTGGCCAAACGCGAAAGGCATAAATTCTGGAAAAATGTCATTTGTGGTCATTTTTATGTTATCTCAATTGTTGCCCCCAATAAGAATAAACTCACAGGGAGCAAGTACAGCGGGGATCTACAGTCATCAGTAGAAATTATCCTCTTTCGACACACGTTTCGGCCCACGATTCCTAAACGTATTCGGAGGTGGGCCCACCTGAGTTCATGAAGCTCAGGGCTGCTTCCCCGCTGCACAGAATTACCGGATGGTGTTATTATTTCGGCCAGAGACAAGACGACTTAGTGGTTTCGAAGGAGGTACTGTGAGATAAGAAGCCGCCACGGCAGCGTAATTAGAACAGTCCGCATGCCTGGACGACCGAGCGACAAGCTTATTTTGGTTTACCGGACACATGTTAGACTTTTATTAGCAGTTGGCAGAGGGACACTGGCAGACAATTTGTACACGATGGACTTTCAAAGGGATGAGAAACTCCTTTCCGCTAGACACCCGGACCAGCTCACCGAGGCCCGTCCCCTACGTTGTTGCGCTGCGTCCACAGCCAGCTAGAGGCCCTTTCGGCCACCTCTCCCAGTTTTTTGAGTGCTCGTTTCCGTTCATTACCGCGCAATCCTAATTCTTTTACCACATTGTAGAGCGAAGTGGAAACGAGGCCTCTCGCTCCCACTTCGACGGCAAATACCCGTACTGTGTAAGCCTCGTTTCTCCTCAAACCGGCTGCTAAATCACTGTACTTTTCGAGCTTGTACAAATGATTCTCCTCCATACGCGACTCAAACGGGACCGTCAACTCAATCAGGATGAGCTGCCGTTTTTGCGCAGAATGGAGAACGATGTCCGGTCGCAGGCCGGTTTTACGGATCAACTCGGGATACCGTTCATGGCCTGGCAGATCAACCGCCAGTAACCAGTCCCTCGCAGAGTCTAGCGCAGATGGAGCGAATGCGTTTTGGTTGACCTTACCTTTTGGAACCTGCCCAGCCTTGAGGAAACGAATGGGGACGATACTAGAACTGGCTCTGGCATTAGCCCTCATTCTAGCCTGGTCGACAACGGCTGCTAACTCTTTTAGCACCTTGTTGTGGCGCCAGGTATAGCGGCCTTGACCTAGGGCTTTCCTGCACGCGGACAGGACGTGCTCAAGAGTTTGCTTTGATTTGCACAACGGGCAAGTCGGATCGTTGGTCGCAGACCATTTAACCATGTTAACACCGGACGGTAATACATCGTACGCCGAACGAACGATAAAGCTCAGTCGCAGCGGGGTCATCCGCCAGATCTCACCTCATGTGAGTATTCTAGGCAATGCGCTCTCCAGGCTGACCCAATGACCCTGCTGCGACTGCTGGGCTGCTTTCTGGACCCGAACCTCGTTTTCGTTGTCCCTCACCGTTTGTATCACCATGTCTCGGCGTTCTTTGGCTGAGGCCTTTGACCACCAATTGACTTTCCCGTGCCCTAGGCCTCGACGGTAGGTTTGTGTGTAACCCATTACCTCCTTCAATTTTAGTGCGTTCTGAGCAGCTTCTATCGCATCGAGGACCCTCCACTTCTGGCCAGTCTTTAGAGCGGGCTGGACAGCGATGACATTTGGGTCTGAGGACTCGCGCAAAAGCATGGCGAGCCTAACTTTGCCGACTTTAAACTCTTCGGTTATTGACTTGAACGGAAGTACCAGCTTAGCCTGTTTACAATACAGAGCCACGTCGGTCAGACAAGGCGGTGCACCAATCCACTTTCTTAAGGCTGTGTTGATTTTCTTTTCCATGGTTTCCACTGCAGTCATCGTCACCTCGTAGACTAGCAGTGGCCATAGAAGCTTCGGAATCAACATGAATTGGAGACACCATACCTTGAATTTTCCGATCAGCCTGCATCGCTCCTCGCGAGCAGGCCTGTAGCCAGTGACTCATGTATTCGCCGGACTTCCGCTCTGTCAGATAACTTCGAATCGTAGACGCGACCGAGGCTCTTCACCGGTTCCTCTAGAACCGTAGGGATCTTGTTCCTTGCCACCGTAAAACTGGTCGCCGAAACCTTGCCCTTATGGATTGACAGACTCCTCGACTTCTGCGGTTTGAACTGCATACCGCTCCATTGGACCACCGCGTCCAATCTATTCAGGATCGTGCGGGCAGATTCCTCGCTGCCCGTTATAATAGTCGTGTCATCCATAAATGCGCGCAGTGGCGGCAACCAGTGACCCCTATTTGAAGGCCCAGTCCGTAGCCGGCCGCCCCATCTAACATGATCTGCATTGCCATGACAAACAGTATCGGTGAGATCGTACAACCCATAGCTATCCCAATCTGCAACTCAGTCCACCTAGTGGTAAACGTCGAGGTAGAGAAGCGAAAAGCGAACTTAGAGAAATATTGCTCGACCATTTGACTGATCTGTGTCGGTACGTGAAACATGCGAAGGGCTCGCCACAGTAGCCTATGGGAAAAATGTCACTTGTGGTCATTTTTATGTTATCTCAATTGTTGCCCCCAGATTGTACCAAAATGCCAAATCAGACATTTAGTTTACCTACTCTGCATCTAGCGTGTCTATTCATGTGTAAAATAATTGTCTGGGACTCACTGTTTAATCACTGTTTAGTGGTAGGACACAAACAAGTTGTTAGGAACATTTCTTCGTCAAATTTGTTTTTCACTTTTATCATATCTATTTTTCTGTCACCTATAATCTCCACAGTGTCCAATTTCTCATCTAGAGTATCTCGTCAAGTGTGAAATGATAGACTGAGACTAAATTGGCAACTTTTTGGAAAATATGATTTTGGCAAAACGCGAAAGGCATAAATTCTGGAAAAATGTCACTTGTGGTCATTTTTATGTTATCTCAATTGTTGCCCCCAGATTGTACCAAAATGCCAAATCAGACATTCAGTTTACCTACTCTGCATCTAGCGTGTCTATTCATGTGTATAATAATTGTCTGGGACTCACTGTTTAGTGGTAGGACACAAACAAGTTGTTAGGAACATTTCTTCGTCAAATTTGTTTTTCACTTTTATCTTATCTATTTTTTTGTCACCTATAAGCTCCACAGTGTCCAATTTCTCATCTAGAGTATCTCGTCAAGTGTGAAATGATAGACTGAGACTAAATTGGCAACTTTTTGGAAAATATGATTTTGGCAAAACGCGAAAGGCATAAATTCTGGAAAAATGTCACTTGTGGTCATTTTTATGTTATCTCAATTGTTGCCCCCAGATTGTACCAAAATGCCAAATCAGACATTCAGTTTACCTACTCTGCATCTAGCGTGTCTATTCATGTGTAAAATAATTGTCTGGGACTCACAGTTTAGTGGTAGGACACAAAACAAGTTGTTAGGAACATCTCTTCGTTAAATTTGTTTTTCACTTTTATCTTATCTATTTTTCTGTCGCCTATGAGCTACAAAGTGTCCAATTTCTCATCTATTTTCACTTTTAGTTATCTGTTTTTTCTGTCACAGATGAGCTACAAAGTGTCCAATTTATCCTCTAGAGTATCTTGTGAAATGATAGACTGAGACTAAATTGGCAAACTTTTTTGCAAAAATGATTTTGGAAAAAAAAGGAATAAATTCTCTAAAAATTTTGGGGAAAAAATTTACTTGTGTTTATTTTTTTTGTTTCTAATTTTTTGCCCCCCGATTTTACCCCAAAAAGGCCCAAAACAGACTTCAAATTTCCTACTCTGGGCTAGCGTGTCTATTTATTTAAAAAAATTTCTTTGGGGCTCACTGTTTAGTGGGAGGGACACAAAAAAATTTGTTAGGAACATTTTTTTCTTAAAATTTTTTTTTTCCCCCTTTTACTTATCATTTTTCTGTCACCCATTTAGCTCCAAAGTGTCAAAAATTTTCATCTAGAGTACCCCGCAAGTGTGAAAAAGATGACTGAGACTTAAAATTTGGGAAATTTTTGGAAAAAATGATTTTTGGGCCCAAAAGGGGAAGGGATACATT
>CAJHNH020006061.1:0-15280 GCA_905116865.2 Candidula unifasciata
CAGTGTATAGTGGAAAAGTATAAACAGGTAGTTGGGGAAAGTAAAAACGGGTTTAGTTACGGAAAGATAAACAGGTGTGGGGAAGTATAACAGTGTATTGTGGAAAGTATAAACAGTTACAGGGGAAGTATAAACAGTGTAGTTGTGGAAAGTAAAACAGTGTAGGTGGAAATTTAAAACGTGTGTTGGGGAAGTATAAACAGGTAGGTGGAAAGTATAAACGTGCGTAATGGAAATATAAAAAGTGTTTTGGGGAAAATTTAAAAACAGGTAGTTACGGAAAGTAAAACAGTGTAGTTTTGGGGAAAGAAAAAGGTAGTTGTGGAAATTAAACAGTGTATTTTGGGGAAAGTTAACAGTGTATTTGGGAAAAGTTAAACTGCAGTAATGGAAAGTTAAACGTGTATTTCGGAGGTTGAACAGTGTGGTTGGGAAAAAAAAAACGTGATTTGGGAAAGTAAAAAAAGTGTTTTTGGGGAAGTTATAAACAGGGAAGTTGGGAAAGTAAAAAAAGTGTTTTGGGGGAAAGTAAGGTGTTCGGAAAATTTAAAAAGATTTGGTTGAAAAGTAAAAACAAAAATTTTTTTGGGAAATTTAAAAAAACATTTCATTTGTAAAAAGAATAAACATTTTTTTGGGGAAAGGTGAAAACGGGGGTTGGGGAAAGTAAAAACGTTTTTGGGGAAGAAAAAAAAAAAAAAACAGCGAAGTTGGGAAATTATAAACAGGGGGAATGTGGAAAGTAAAACAGGAGTTTGGGGAAAGTTAAACAGGTTTGGGAAAGATAAAAGGTATTGTGGAAAATAAACAGTGTAGTTGTGGAAAGTTAAACAGGGTTTTTTGGAAAAGTATAAACGTGTAGTTTGGAAAGTATAACATTTAGTTACGGGAAAGGATAAACAGTTTGTTGTGGAAATAAAAAAGGTATTTGTGGAATTAAACAGGTAGAGGAAAAAGGTAAACTGTAGGGAAAGTATAAACAGTGATTTGGGAAAAAAAGTTAGTTGGGAAAGTATAAACATGCATAAGGGAAAGTATAAACAGGCAGTAATGAAAGTGTATGATCAACCTTCCCACACACGAAGATAAAGACAAACATGATAGATGCTCATAAAGCAACAGGTCAATTATGGTCAGACGGTTTTTGTGTGTAGGCGCCGGCGAAAAATGGAAATGAGTGGGGAGGTTAAAGGGGGACTGGACAAACCGGTAGAGTGACACAACGGCAGTATAGTTGGGACAGTCCGTGAACGGAGTGTTTGTTTGGGACCTTTAAAAGGTGGGAATGTTTTTCGCTTGAATGGACTGGATTTATACTGTGTAAGCAGAAACAGTAGGGGGTATTCATACTGGTACAAGTGTTTCTGTGTATAGCCGGATTATAAAGTTAAGTGTAGAGTTAGGAGGATACGTAATATTGATATAGAGGCATCAGCTAGCTTCTCATGACTTCTGTTCATATTGCAGGATGAGTTTGTGATCAGCTCTACCAGTGTACTGTTGATGTATTTAGCCAGTGATACCGAGATTGTGTGCTATGAACCATAGAATAAACTCTGTGGCTACTCAGTAGTCTGATAACGTTGTGCGGACGCCATACTAACTGTGCAATTATCATGAGTCTTAAAAAACATACTGTAACTGCAGTTATCAAGAGTTTCTTAAAAAAAATTATCTAGGAACGGAACAAGGTTCAGCGTTTACATGTTCATGGAAGTTGGGGTACACCTGCACAAAGAACAATTGTACTTGTGTACACCTATAAAAGGGTGACTGACAACTTGGGCGCTCGTCGATGGAACCCCGGCATACCCGCGCATTTCCCAGGGATACACGAAATGACGTCACTAGAAGAATCATTACTTTAGGGCAGAAGATGGGATTGGAAGACAACAGAACTACAGAATGGTCAGGAGGATCAGTTCGCGAATGGCAGAGTGAACCAGCAGGAAGAGCGTCTGCAGACCAGAGAAGCAGAGAAGGCGTAAAAATGGTGGGAACTTAGCTGTGAAAAGGAAATAAAAGGAGCCCAATAGCGTTGAAAGGGAAAAAAACTACTGGATGAAGTATCATTAAGAGAAAAAGAAGGGCATGCAGGTTAGGAGTAAAGGAAATGGACCTAGAAAGGAGACGGAAAGTAGTTTACGACAGCACAGATAAGGCTTCTGACACAAGACCAAACATATAAGGGCATTTTTCAAAACTCACTAAGGGTGATTCGGTTCTCCGCGTGGATCTCTAACTTGAGATATGATGAAACAACTACCTGTTCCTAAGGACGGAATGGCACAAATCTTTTCACAGACATCTAGCATTGGACCCTTAAAATTGTGGAAACGATACCGAAGAATCCGTATTGCTATGAGTATGTGAGAGATCGAGTACTAGCCCATTTTAGTCTTGACGAGGAAGGTACAGAACAACCTTATCAAAACTCTGGCACCAAAAAGCAACCAGACGTTTGTGGACTATGTCGCAGAGGTGCAGAGTACTCTAGATGATGGCTGAAACGGCAAAAGTCCAAGACTCGTCTACTATGAAGGATTTGCTAGCGAGTGATAACTCTTGAGTCTCAATTCCTGCTAGATGTCGACGTTCTTACAAGAGAACAGGGATGCCACATCAGTAGTGACATGGAGAAAAAAGGAGAAGCATTCTTTTACGCCCATAAGGAGGTCTTTGCGAACCTGCTCGCAACACGATCTATGATTTTGGGGCACAGATGCGACATATTCTCAAGAGGAGAAAGTCCCCTACAGCTATCAAAAACGATAGCACAATATTCAGAGAAAAGCACGACCACCACAGTAGCAAAAACGAGGAATCTAATAACACAGTTCACACTTGCACTCACAAAGCATGTTAGCTTAGATAGGTGTGATAAAAACCCAAATTACAGAAGTATCTACGAGATTTTGTCCAAAAACAACAATCTAAGGTAACAAGGGATGGCCAACAAACCTACAGTGGCTTAAAATGTGGGCGCATTTGGCCAAATACGCAGGGACTGCCATGCAAGAAGGTATAATAAGAGAGGGCTAATATGGTCCCTGAATTCATAAAGCAGTGAATCGGAAGAAGACTTAATAGCCAAACTCAGTCAAAGAGATTGATGAACGGGGATCGAAAACTGCAAGATATGCAAAAGAATTCATGAAGATGGGATCTAACTTGCGGACACAGTGTGCCCGATCAAGAAAGGCACACTCGGCTAACATGACCAGTGGATCCTGCGCTACTTCAGGGATTCCGATAACAGTATACCTTTAAACAGTAATCCGAGATACAGGCGCGACACTACTATGGTGTACACAGAGCATTAGTGCAAGAGAAAGACTATACAGGAGGCACATTGTGTGCAGAACTTTTGGAGTATATAAGGAAAAGATATAAGGTAGCTCTTGTAAAAATAAATTGCCCTTTTTACACCGCAAACAAAGCAGCCGTACGCCCCGCGCCATGTGCGGAATACTCAGTGTAATGTACCAAATGTCAATACTGATGATAAGTTAGCAATCAAAAACTGGGAGGAACAGTTTCCTAACGTAAAATGCTGTCACAAGAACAGCAAACGCAAAAACAGGAAGATAAAGCACAGACAGATCTTTATTCAATCCATCAGCATCCCTAAGCATGACACCCCAGCAGGTGGTCAACCCTCATTTTCAGAACTCCAGAGGACGGCACCCCCACATGACAGGATTGTTTCAAGCCTCGTGAAATGAAAAAGCCTAGAATTTCAAAGTCTGGGTAGCTGGTGGTATTTACCCACTGAAAAAGGAACCTATCTTGGCTAAGGGCCTGTATAAAAAGTAACGAGACATTATCACAAAACGGGGCTGCCGGAAACAGTTTCGCAAAAAAGTACTAGGGAGATCAGGCCACATGATGCGCGCGTTTTTCTGGTCCTATGGGAACGGCTAAAACAAAATCAAAGAACTCCTGGGGCATTTCTAATACTGGCCAGTGGTACAGCAAGGACACAAAAACATTTTTTCGTACCTGTGAGATTTGTCAACAACCGTCACAGAAAGGAAAAACCCCAACGGCGCATATCCAGGTGACTGACTTAGCATACTCTACCATTTCAAAAATTGCAGTGTATATAATCTGACCATAAATGTTTACCTCAAACAAGGAAACAGATTATCCTTACCGTAAAATAGATCTGTGGACCAGCTGGCCTGGAAGCCGATTCCGCTTCGAAATATTACCGCTGTAGGCTATTGAGGAACCTTCATACACATTTCTCAAGAATCGGCTTCCCGAGAACGATTGCTAATCCGACAGAGGAACCTATTTCTATCCGCTGCTCGCCACACAAAGAAGTCACTAAAATGATGAGGTATTACACAGCAATTTTCGAGTCCATACCCACCCACGAGAACAAATGTATTGTAGAAAACTTAAATGGTACATTGAAATGAAGTTGGCAAAAATTTTCAGCCTGAACGCCCGCAGACTGGGACAATATTTCTACCAGCCATCCTGTTTCGTCCTATAGAGATGTGCCGCAGAGTAGTACAGGATATTCCCCATGTTAGTTGGTCTATGGAGCCAACCCCCGTGGACCATTTGCAAATTTATAAAGAAATCATTTACGGGGAAAGTTGAAGACCCAGCCAACCATAGATGCTTATAATATGGTCATCAGTTTAACGGGAGAGGATTATAAAGTCCTGCATGGCTGCAAACAGGCCCTTGAAACCTCGGTACCTGTGTAACAGACAGATAATGCAAATAGAACGGCTAAGACAGTTGCCTTAAAAGAAGAAGAAGAGTGCTTTTACTATTACCACTTCCATCTGATAAAACTGTCAGTATCATGGCAAGGTCCATACCAAGGTAAACCAAAAAATTTCGGATGTGGATTACGAGATACTGGTGAAAGGCAAGCCCAAAATCTTCCACATTAACATGCTAAAGCCATTTAAGATTCGAGATGACTACAACCCCCCAGCATATAAACGAGCATATTGCGTCTTTAGCTTTAACCATCAAGAGCAACAGGAAGACACTATACTGACCAAATTACTACAACCTTCACAACAGTCGAAATCGTCGTGGAAAGATATTAAAGTCAACAGCGAAATTCCTCATGAGGATAGAGCACTACTAATGAAGATCCTTCAACAGTTCCATGACATCTTTCAGATAAGCCAGGCAGCACATCGGTAATCAAACATCACATAAGACTCACAACAGAAATACAGTTAAGACAAAACCATATCCCATTCCGCTGCACTATCAAAACAAGTAGAGGCTGAAATATCTGAATTGGAAAAATGTGGGTATATTAGGAGGTCATCTTCCAACTATTTCATCACCGCTGGTTATCGTCAAAAAGAAAGACAGTACACTCAGAATCTGCGTGGATATCATAAAATAAACGCCATTACCCATTTTGGATGCTGAACCAATCCCAAATGCAGATGAACTTATTGCAACCATGTGCCAATCACAATTCTTTTTCAAATTAGACCTCACTAAGGGTACTGGCAAATTCCAGTACCGAAGAATCAAGGCATATTACTGCATTTGCCACACCGATGGGATTGTTCGAATGGTGCAAAATGCCTTTTGGATTACAAATTCTCCTGCAACATTTGTTCGCATGATGCGCATTGTACTAAGGACATTTAAGAATGTTGCCACATATATGGACGATATTTTGTATTCCACAAATGCAAATAGGCAGGACCCATTTTTCGTCTTAACCCAGTTATTTAAGAGATTACGAGAATTCGGCTTGAAAGTAAAAAACCAGTAAAGTAGTAAAAATCGGGTTCACAAAAAATTGATTTCCTGGGTCACAAGATCGGCAATGGATTCTTACAAACAGATGACAAAATATTTCAAAAATATTGGATATTAAAGCCCCGACAACAAAAAAGCAAGTTCGATCAATGCTGGGACTGATAAACTATTACAATAAATTCTACCTGACTTTTGCTGGCATGACAGCAGCATTATCTTCACATCGTTAAGAAGGGATTGCCTACAAAGATAGCATGGACCCCGCAGCTGGAACAAATTCTGACCAATATCAAAACAGCTTTCTCGAAATCACCAATCTTGAAGTTACCTGACCTCGAAAAACCCTTCATCTTACAGTGCGATGCAAGTGGGTATTCCATATCATGTATTTTATTACAGGAACATGAAAATATTCTCCACCCAGTACTTTATTCCAGTCGGAAGCTGTCAGAAGCAGAGAAACGTTACGCCACAGTAGAACTTGAAGCACTTTTCTCTTGTGGTGGGAGTTACGAAATTTGCAAAATATTTGCTTGGCAGGAAGTTTATAGTACAGACAGACAACAAACCACTGACAGTCTTTAAAGAAGGAAAACCGAAGAATCATCGTATTTACAGATGGAGTCTACTTTTGCAGAACTACAGCTTTGAATTAGTCCACATCAGTGGCATAAATAATGCCCTGGCTGACATCCTGTCACGTCTTTAAACAGATGCATGACATGAACACAAGAAATACAATTTTTTTTAATTGAAAAAAAGAAGAAAAAAAAAGAAGGATGAATGGCTGTCTGTTGAATACATGGAATATGAATGAAAGGCTTTTGATAATACTTACAGTAATTAATTCATGAATATTCTTTTGTCTACAAACCCCTCTGTTGCAGAAATTAAACCCCCCCCCCCCCCCCACCTTTTGTATTTTCCCCAATTCTAACTCGTTAGCCTCAAATGTCCTAGCTATACTAGCTATTTCCTCCCCATTTACTGTCTTGTGTCATTAGCAAACATTAGAGAATACTCGGTTCATATGCATCACATCTTATGTCACCGCTGATTAGGAGAGAGGTATTATCAATTATCATATAATCATGATGGGGCTGTAACGGCCTAAGAGTAAAGACATACTTAGTACATACGGCAAACCAAAAGTAGGCAGGGTAACTAGCCTGGATAAGGGGGCAAAAGACACGGGCTATTAAGGAAACAACCTTCAACCAGATGATGTTATGCGGTACAAGGAATAGCATGTGTTAGCATCAGAAATGTGTTAGGACCTTCATAAATCCAGGATTTATACTAGTATAGATAGAAAATGGTAATGACATGATACATGCAAGGTGACCAGACAATCTTATCTAGAGATTTACACACGGGTAGCACCAAAAGAACATAACACAGGGTGCAATAACGAACCATGAAAAGAAATGATACATAGTATCATTTTGAAACTGTCATGAGTCAACCTTACCACACACTGAGAGATAAAGACAAACAATGACTAGACTGACTCATAACAGCAGACAGGTCAATTACTGGTCAGACGGGTTGTGTGTAGAGCCGCACGGCGAAACTGGTAACTGAGTGGGGAGGTTACAGGGGGACTGGACAAACAGGTAGAGTGACACACGGCAGTTAGTAGTTGGACAGTCCAGTGAACGGATGTGTTTGTTTGGGGCCCTTTTAAAAGGTGGGAATTGTTTTTCGCTTGGAATGGACTGGATTTAATACTGTGAAGAGAACAGTAGGGGTTATTCATACTGGTAACAAGTGTTTCTGTTGTATAGCCGGATTATAAAGTTAAGTGTAGTAGTTAGGAGGATACGTAATTATTGCTATAGAGGCATCAGCTAGCCTCTCATGACTTTGTTCATATTGCGAGGATGAGTTTGTGATCAGCTATACCAGCGTACTGTTGATGTATTTAGCCAGTGACTACCTGAGATTAGTGTGCTTATGAACCATACGAATAAAATCTGTGGCTACTCAGTAGTCGATAACGTTGTGCGGAAGCCATACTAACTTTGCAATTATCATGAGTTCTTAAATAAACATACTAACTTTGCAGTTATCAAGAGTTTCTTAAATAAACATTATTTAGGAACTGGAACAAGGTCATCAGCGTTTACATGTTCATGGAAGTGTGGGTACACCTGGCACAAATAACAATTGTACTTGTGTCACACCTATAAAAGGTGTCTGACAGAAAGTATAAACAGTGTAGTTGTGGAAAGTAAAAACAGTATAGTTACAGAAAGTATAAAAAGTGCTGTTACTGAAAGTATAAATATGCAGCTATGGAAATTATAAACAGTGTAGTTGTAGAAAGTATACAAAAATATAGCTCTTGAAATTATAAATGAATTGGTTGGCACAGTTATCACACATTGGGTTTACACTTATCACCTGTATATGCGCAGCCGGCGTGATGCTGACCACATCACCCATCTTGTGCCGACTGGTCTGTTAAATATAGGTCTAACCCTATATGGCCTATACACCTAAATGCATGGAAAAGGGTCTTTTACTTTACTTACTTACCTGTACATGCCATCAGCTTCCAGATTTTCAGCTGAAAGTATCTTTTAATATTGTCACATCACATTTGTATGAAGAAATGAGCCACTTGCTACACTTCGGAACTAACTTTATAACAAACCATTTAATCAAGAATTGCATCCTCTCTCCCCAGGTCGCATGTTTTATCTTCTGCCTGACTACGTCATTCCCTACACAATTCATCTGTTGGCCCATGACCCAGACTTCAAATCTTACGAAGATGTGGAGAGTCTCAAGAGTTTGAAGGAGTCAGTCATTTTCATTATATTCTTCATCCTGTTCTGCTATTATTTGTCACATAGGGTTTGAATTATCATTCTCCATTCTGTTCTAATTTGTGAGACCCTTTCAATATCATTAATGGGATACTTCTCTCGTCAACACTTATCTTAGGGTTTTTTGTGGATGTCCTCATTTTTTTTCCAGTTCATTTCTTTCCCACTTCAGTGCCTGTTTAGGGATTTTCTGCTAATTTCTCCTCATGATGTGTGCATCCCTAATGTCTGCTTCCCTTAACTTTGTAAAGTTACAGAATGTTTCCATTGCTGATGTCTGCTTCCTTTAACTTTGTAAAGTTACAGAATGTTTTCATCCCTAATGTTTGCTTCCTTTAACTTTATTACCATGTTTATTTTATTGTAACTCTTGATACCATCAGCTATCCACACATTTTGTATATAGTAATGCTGTTTTGAGATAATAGATTACTTTTGTTTTAAATGAAACATGTTTACAACTTACTGCAGTTTTAGAATGTTTGAAACTGAAAACTACTGTTTGCCCCACGGACATGGAATACTGTCATCATGTGCCTTGCCATCTGGTGTGAGTGGTCAGGTTTCTCCGCATCTTGTAATCTTCACCAGCATATATTTGTTTGCTTGACATCTTCCCCTGCCATGACAAAGATCTGCCAAGAATCTTCTCTCGGCTGTCTTCTGCTATATCATTCCAAGTGGTGGCAATATATCCCCAACTGTTATCTCTTTAAAATGTGCATAAAAAAGATTGCTGTCACTGTCTGATGTTTGTGTTAAGGTGTGCTCACATCTTTGTATGTCTTTTTAAGAACATTGGTTGAAGGTGCTTATGCGCGCGCGCGCACACACACACACACACACACACACACACACACACACACCCACCCACCCACCCCAAGTCAATCTGATTTATAAGTGCATAAAGGGGGAGGGGTGATGAACAATTATATCTCAAGTCGTTAAATTTGTTCCCTAGTTGATATGTTTTGATGTTTTGATTGGCACTTGTAGAAAGAAGTAGAGGTAGGTTGACACACTGGACAGCATAACAGTCTAAAGCCATGGTTACCATACCAGGACAGGAACCTGTTATGGTAACTAGCTGTCACTGTCTGTGTTGTCTGGTGGGTCTTTCCATCTTTTTATTGATCTGGTATGGTAAACTACAGCTTTTTGTTTTTTTAAGTTGTCTGGTATCCCTGCTGTCTGATACTTCTTCCTGTGGGTGACCAATCAGTACACAGTAATAATTTCTCATCTGTCGGCTTATGTTTGTTTTTCAGGTGCATGTGGTTCATGCTGGACGCCTCTGACACACAAACATGAAGACTACAACAGGTAAAGATGAACCAAGAAATTTTATAGATCTCTCTAGTTTGGGAAAAGATAAGTAAGGGCCCATTAAACCGCTTAAAAAAAAAACTTAAATTTAGGCTTCGTTGCTTAGATTAAAAAAAACCATCTTTCGACCCAAAAGCGCACATATTTTTCTTTTTTGTTCCAAAGATACAAATTAAAAATTTGGGGCTGTCACAGGGAGTTTATTAAATTGGGATATGGAAATTTAATTTTAATTTAAAATACTTTTGCCTCAGTTTCTTGTTTATATAAAATTTGTTGTTTTTTTAAACTCAAAACCTTTTCGGGAGATGGGTTTAAAGAAAAACTTTTTTGGGGTTTAAAAAAGTTAAATTACCTCCCAAAATACACAAATTTTTGATTTTTCAGAGGTTTTTTTTCTTCTTTTTAAAAAAATAAATAAATTTTTAAAAAAAAACTAGGAAAGAGACCAAAAATGGTTGTGCAGTCTCTAAAAAAAAACCCAACCCGCCTTTTAAAAAAAAAGGGGGGTTTACTTGCCCGGGGCCCCGCTCCCCAAAAACTAAAAACATAAACTGCAATATCTAAGGGTATCCCCCCCACTCAATTGCGGGCCCCAATTGGCCCGTGGGGCGCTAGTTAAAAAAAATTCTTTAAAGCTACTTTTTACTAAAGTATTATCCGTTTCCTAAAAAGTCCCCCTTAAAATACCTTGCCGACCTGCCTACCAAATTTTGTGCTCATATCCCCCTTTCTTCCTCTACCCCCCCCTTTCCCCTTTTGTCCCTCTCGCTCTGCCCCAGGAAGCATACACCAAAACAAAAGGGAGAAGGGTTTTAAACCTTTTCTTCGGAAAATTTTTTATAAATTTTTCTTGGGCAATACTGATAAAGGTTTTTCCCTCTGCAGCCTAAATTTTATGGTTGTTATTGTGAATTGAGAGCCCAAATAGTTTTTTTGCTTCTTGTTTGGTTTTTATATTTTTTCGTAATACTAAATTTGGGTTTTACCCCCGCTGTGGGGATTTTTCTTGCGTTTTGGGTTTTGGCGGGGATTTTTGAAACTGACCTTTTTAAAGCAGTGGGAAAATAATGAACTTAAAATTTTTCCCAAAAAAAAACCACAACAGGCAAAAATGCTGGGGTTGGTTTTCCTTAAAAGGGTTGCAACAACTTGACTAGAAAATTTTTTTTCTTTAAGATCATTTCACTTGAAAAGCAGTGTTGTTTCTGTTACGAAACTTATTTAAATGTTATTTTTTACGAAACGTTGGGAGTTGGGGATATTGCCTTTGGGGGGTGCATGCAAAAGCCCGGGGCCATAACTTTGAAAGAGATCCAAACCCCGGAGCCTGTGTTCCCCAGGGAAACTGTTCACCAGCCCTGATAAGGGGGTTAAAGTTGTATTAGGTTGTTTTATAAAAAACAGAAAGGGGGGTGTTTGGGCCTTAAACCCGGAAAAATTCCTGGACTCTCTTGCAGTTTACAAAGGGCTTTTGCAAGATAAATTTTTTTTTATCCAAAAGGGTTTTCCCACCTAATTTAAAGGGTATGGGAAATTTTTCCCCTTTTTTTTGAATCCTTCTCTTGGCTTTTTCCCCCCTCTCCCCCCCTCCCCCCCCGGGGCAATTTTTAAAAAAGGTAACCCCAATTTTTAAAATTAACCGTTTTGGTCATTTGGGTTTTATAAGGGTCTCCTCCCCCCTCCCTTTTTTCGGGGAGAAATTTGAAAGCCATTTTTTGCCGTTTTTTGGGCAAAGGGTTGTTTTGCCCCCTTTTGACAAAAAGTTCAATTCCCGGTCCCGGGTTTTTACTGTTTGACAGACAAGGTTTTAAAATTCCAGCTGTCAGTTTCCCCACTGTGGACAGAAAAATTTTAATGTACACAACCCTTGGTGTTTTTGGGAAGACGTTTCCCCCGAAAGGGACAATTGGCCCCTTGGCCCCCGTTTGGGGGCCATAAGTGGGAACCCCCCTTTCCTGTACTTTTGCTAATTCCTGGGATGCAGGGTCCCTAAATGTCTTTAAAATTTTGGGGAGGATTTTTCCCCCTGTTTGGGAATTTAAAAAGGGGGTTGCAAATTCCTTTTCTGGGATCTCTAAAGGTGCAGCCATGAGTGGGAAACCCCCAAAAAAGATGTGCAAATTTAAGGGATCTGTTTGAGGTTATGATTCTTTGGGGGGGCCAAGGGCCAGGTTTTCATGTTAAATTCTGTATTTTTGGAAAACCTCCCCGGGGGGGGGGGGAATGCCATTTTTCCCCCGCCCTTTTCCCTGAAAAAGTCTAGCAAGTGGCCCCCGGAAAGGGTTTTCTAGGGGTTAAGGTTTTTTAAAGGTTTAAAACCGGGAGATAAAGTTTAAAAAAGGGGCCACCTGGGCTATGGGCCATAAAAAAACCTTTTTAACAATCGTGCCTTTATGAGGAAAATGTCAGCCCAAAAGGGAAAAGATAAACACAGCGGTCCTGTAAACCGGCCCCAACACAAATTAAAATCACCCTTTAAGAAAAAAGAAAATTTTGCTGTTTTAAAAAAAAAAAAGTTTTAAAAGGGGATTTCAGGCCCTTTTTTTGCATGGGGACAAGCCTGTTTTTTTTTTTTTACAAACAGCAGGGGGTTTTTGATGTGCTCACATTTCCGAGTGCCTTTACCTTTTTAGGGTGGGTTTACCTTAAAACCAAGGTCCCAATTTTGGGTCATTTAAAAAAAATTTCCGGCCCTTGGTTGTTTTAAAAAAATTTTAAAAACCCGGAAAAAAAACCTCAAAAAACTGGGGGTTTCAAGCCCTTCCCTTTTACAACCAAGTTTTTTTTTTTAAACTTTGGGGAATTTAGAAACAATTAAAGTCTCAGGAAAACAAATTTTTTAAACCCATGGGGGTTTAAATTAAATCAAGGGGGCATCCCCAAATTATTCAAAAAACCCAAAGGAGGGGGAAATGCCCTTCTTTAAAAAGGGGAAGAAAAATTTTTGGGACTTTTTAAACCCCCCTTTTTTCTTTTTTTTTGGGGGGGGGGGGGGGGGGGGGGGGGGGGGTTTGGCCTTCCCCACCATTTTCCCAAATTTTTAATTTGGGGGGGTTGTTTTTTTTGAGATTTTTGTTTTTTCCCGGGGATTTTTTTTAAAAGTTTTTTTTAAAGATTATTTATTTTTTGGGAGAAAATACCAAATCTGCAAAGCATTTGCCAAAAATTTTCCATTTTTAAACAAAAGTTTAAATTGGATTTTCCATGGTTTGGGGGGGGGGGGGGGGGGGGGTTATGTTTCTTTTTTTTTACGGGAAATTTAGCTTAGGATGATGGTTGCAAAGTCTTCCATTTTTGTGGTGTCCTTTTACAGCCCTTCTTGTTTTTTAATAATGTTGGGGGAAAGGGGTGCTTTAAAGCTTTACCCAATTCCCCCCCCTTTTTGTTCCCCCCCTTTTCTTTTCCCCCTTTTACCCTTTTTCCCTTGCCCTTCCTGGGGCCCCCCCTTTTCCCCTTTTCCCCTTCTTTTTGGGGAAAAATTTTAAAATTGCCATCTTTTTTGTTCTTAAATGCCCCTTGTTTTTCGCAAATTTTTCTTCAGTTCTGTATAGGCAAAACATCAGTCTTCTTGCATTCCTTTTTGATTAAGTTTCTTTGGCCCTGCCCTTTTTTCTTTTTGTTAAAAAAGGAAAAAAGGGGGGGGCCAGCAAAAAAATATCAAGATTCTGACAATAAAGGAATTCCCCTTTAAAAAGGGTTTTGTGACTACTTTGGGGAAAGGTTAGGGAAAAAATCTTTGCATGTTTCCCCTTATCTTTTCAGGTCCGGGGGGGATAAAAAACTAAAGTAAAAGTCTATTATGGAAGCATTTAAGAGTCCCCTTTTTTGGGGGAAATTAAAAATCCACCAACTCAAATAGGATTCCTGTTTTTGAGGGTAAAAACCTGATCACCGCCCGTAAAGAGTTAAAATAAAAAAAAAACCCTTTTTTAAAAGCCCAAATGGCCTCTAGCAAATATGCTAGTTTTCAAAAATAAAATGGTAGAATTTGGAAAATTGAACCGGTCTTGCACAAGGGTTTAAACCCTAAGTTTTCGCCACCATACGGACAACTATAAGAAACCCGTTGGGCCCCTTTGGGACGAAAAATTTGCTACAGGACTTTTCCCATTTACCCCAAAAGGTTTTTAACTTTGGATTTTTTTCCTAAGGTGGTGAACCCCGGGAAAGTCCGGGTTTTTTAAAACCCCCCCAACCGCTGCGGTCCAGGGGTGGAAATTTAAAAACGAGTCGCCTTGTCCTAAAAAATTCCCGGGGTAAAAATTAAACCCGGGGCCGTTTAAAGGGTGCAAATTTTATAGACCTTTGGCACTTGGGGGGAATGTGCAACATCTGGGGGCCCCTTCATTTACCCAGATTTTACCTGGGCCCATTTCGGCTGGGGCCATCACATCTTGTGATTATTTTAAATTTGCTGTTTGTTTCCCTTTTGTCACAGGACGATTGGAGGTCAAACCGTTTGCAGAATAAAACCCAAAAGGGTCTGGGGTTCAGGAACCACAAAACAACGAGTCGGGTTTTGGGCCCCAGGGCCCCGTTTCAACCCTTTTACCCCAATACCATGAGCCAGGGGCACCTCCTATAAAGGGAAGAAAGCTATATGTAAGTTTTATATTTTTGGGTTTTGTATCAGTTTAGTCACTTGCTTCAAGCACCATCAATTTGGTTGGAACCCTGGCCTTTTCCCAGTTTTTTTGTCCAGCCTCCCTTGTCCAGCCAGTCTGTCGTACCATTGTTTTGTTCCCGTTGTCTGTTCACCCTTGTCTTATCCCCTTTGTATAATCTTGTCTATTCCGGCTTTCTATGTCTACCTTGTCTTTATTTTGTCTATGTCCCCCTTTTTGGGTGTCTCCTTTCTAGTCCACCCTTGTCTTCCTACATTTTTGTGTCCCCTTGATGTCCACCATTTTCTGACTGAAATTGGGGCCTTTTTTGATTTTAGTCTTGTGCGTGTTTGGGGCCTTTTTTTTAAAAAAAAAAAAAAAAGAAGTTAGCCCGCTGCTCCCTAACAACGGGTTTTGCTTTAATTTAATTTTTTTGGTTGAAAACACAGGTATAACAGCCTATGTAAACCTCAACACAAAGTACTAACCCCATTTTTAAGGGAAAAAACAGACAAACAAAAAAAGGGATTAAGATCCGTTTTCCCCGCCTATTGTTAAAAAGACACCCCTTTTTTGATGTGAAGATTTAGCACTGATGGATTGAAAAGATTGGCATGAGGTTGGAATGATTTGAGCACTGAGGATTGGAATTATTTTTCAGTGGATTGAAAAGTTTTTCACTGAATTTAAAAAGATTTGAGATGATGGTTTGGAAAATTTGAGCACTGATGGATTTGGGTAATTTGAGCACTGATG
>CAJHNH020006062.1:0-15275 GCA_905116865.2 Candidula unifasciata
TGAAAAAACAATATTTTTACGAGAAATGTTCCTAACAACTAGGTTTGTTCCTACCACGCTAAACAGTGAGTCCCAGCGCAATAGTAATGTTACAACATGAATAGCACGCTAGAGCAGAGTAGGGTAAACTGAGTCTTGATTTGGTATTTTGGTAAATCTGGGCTACACGCAGCATAGACAGAATAGGATTGAGAAACTGATCATAAAATCGACAGTATGGGAAAGTGACGAGGGGGTTTTTCCAGGATATTTATGCCTTTCGCGTTTGTGGCCAAAATTCAGTTTTCCAAAAATTTGACAATTCAGTCTCAGTCTATCATTTTAACACTTGAGCGGGATATCTAGGATGAGAAAGTCGTGGGACAATTTGGAGCTCATACGTGACAGAAAAATAGGATAAGATATTAAAGTGAAAATGTACAAATTTTTACGAGGAAGAATAGTGTTCCTAACGAACCTGGGGTTTGTGTGCCTACCACAAAAATGATGTGGCCGCACAACGAAGTTTGATTTACACATGAATTACGGGCACGTTAGATGCAGAGTAGGTAAACTGATGTGCTGGAGTGGCATTTTTGTACAATCTGGGGGCAACAATTGAGATAACATAAAAATGACCACAAGTGACAATTTTGCAGAATTTATGCTTTACGCGTTTGGCCAAAATCATATTTGCAAAAAAGTTGCCAATTTAGTCTCAGTCTATCATTTCACACTTGACGAGATACTCTAGATGAGAAATTGGACACTTTTGAGCTCATAGGTGACAGAAAAATAGATAAGATAAAAGTGAAAAAAAATTTTACGAAGAATTGTTCCTAACAACTTGTTTGTGTCCTACCACTAAACAGTGAGTCCCAGACAATTATTTTACACATGAATAGACACGCTAGATGCAGAGTAGTTAAACTGGATGTCTGATTTGGCATTTTGGTACAATCTGGGGGCAACAATTGAGATAACATAAAAATGACCACAAGTGACAATTTTGCAGAATTTATGCCTTCGCGTTTGGCCAAAATCATATTTGCAAAAAAGTTGCCAATTTAGTCTCAGTCTATCATTTCACACTTGACGAGATACTCTAGATGAGAAATTGGACACTTTGGAGCTCATAGGTGACAGAAAAATAGATAAGATAAAAGTAAAAAACAAATTTTACGAAGAAATGTTTCTAACAACCTGTTTGTGTCCTACCACTAAACATTGAGTCCCAGACAATTATTTTACACATGAATAGACACGCTAGATGCAGAGTAGGTAAACTGAATGTCTGATTTGGCATTTTTGTACAATCTGGGGGCAACAATTGAGATAACATAAAAATGACCACAAGTGACATTTTTCCAGAATTTTAGCCTTTCGCGTTTGGCAAAAATCATATTTTCCAAAAAGTTGCCAATTTAGTCTCAGTCTATCATTTCACACTTGACGAGATACTCTAGATGAGAAATTGGACACTTTGGAGCTCATAGGTGACAGAAAAATAGATAAGATAAAAGTGAAAAACAAATTTTACGAAGAGAAGTTTTTTAACAACTTGTTTGTGTCCTTCCACTAAACAGTGAGTCCCAGACAATTATTTTACACATGAATAGACACGCTAGATGCAGAGTAGTTAAACTGGATGTCTGATTTGGCATTTTTGTACAATCTGGGGGCAACAATTGAGATAACATAAAAATGACCACAAGTGACAATTTTGCAGAATTTATGCCTTACGCGTTTGGCCAAAATAATATTTGCAAAAAAGTTGCCAATTTAGTCTCAGTCTATCATTTCACACTTGACGAGATACTCTAGATGAGAAATTGGACACTTTGGAGCTCATAGGTGACAGAAAATAGATAAGATAAAAGTGAAAAACAAATTTTACGAAGAAATGTTCCTAACAACTTGTTTGTGTCCTACCACTAAACATTGAGTCCCAGACAATTATTTTACACATGAATAGACACGCTAGATGCAGAGTAGGTAAACTGAATGTCTGATTTGGCATTTTGGTACAATCTGGGGGCAACAATTGAGATAACATAAAAATGACCACAAGTGACATTTTTCCAGAATTTATGCCTTTCGCGTTTGGCCAAAATAATATTTTCAAAAAAGTTGCCAATTTAGTCTCAGTCTATCATTTCACACTTGACGAGATACTCTAGATGAGAAATTGGACACTTTGGAGCTCATAGGTGACAGAAAAATAGATAAGATAAAAGTGAAAAACAAATTTTACGAAGAAATGTTCCTAACAACTTGTTTGTGTCCTACCACTAAACAGTGAGTCCCAGACAATTATTTTACACATGAATAGACACGCTAGATGCAGAGTAGTTAAACTGGATGTCTGATTTGGCATTTTTGTACAATCTGGGGGCAACAATTGAGATAACATAAAAATGACCACAAGTGACAATTTTGCAGAATTTATGCCTTACGCGTTTGGCCAAAATAATATTTGCAAAAAAAGTTGCCAATTTAGTCTCAGTCTATCATTTCACACTTGACGAGATACTCTAGATGAGAAATTGGACACTTTGGAGCTCGTTAGGTGACAGAAAAATAGATAAGATAAAAGTGAAAAACAAAATTTTACGAAGAATTGTTCCTAACAACTTGTTTGTGTCCTACCACTAAACATTGAGTCCCAGACAATTATTTTACACATGAATAGACACGCTAGATGCAGAGTAGTTAAACTGGATGTCTGATTTGGCATTTTTGTACAATCTGGGGGCAACAATTGAGATAACATAAAAATGACCACAAGTGACATTTTTCCAGAATTTATGCCTTTCGCGTTTGGCCAAAATAATATTTGCAAAAAAGTTGCCAATTTAGTCTCAGTCTATCATTTCACACTTGACGAGATACTCTAGATGATAAATTGGACACTTTGGAGCTCATAGGTGACAGAAAAATAGATAAGATAAAAGTGAAAAACAAATTTTACGAAGAATTGTTCCTAACAACTTGTTTGTGTCCTACCACTAAAAATTGAGTCCCAGACAATTATTTTACACATGAATAGACACGCTAGATGCAGAGTAGTTAAACTGGATGTCTGATTTGGCATTTTTGGTACAATCTGGGGGCAACAATTGAGATAACATAAAAATGACCACAAGTGACATTTTGCAGAATTTATGCCTTTTCGCGTTTGGCCAAAATAATATTTGCAAAAAAGTTGCCAATTTAGTCTCAGTCTATCATTTCACACTTGACGAGATACTCTAGATGAGAAATTGGACACTTTGGAGCTCATAGGTGACAGAAAAATAGATAAGATAAAAGTGAAAAACAATTTTACGAAGAAATGTTCCTAACAACTTGTTTGTGTCCTACCACTAAACAGTGAGTCCCAGACAATTATTTTACACATGAATAGACACGCTAGATGCAGAGTAGTTAAACTGGATGTCTGATTTGGCATTTTTGTACAATCTGGGGGCAACAATTGAGATAACATAAAAATGACCACAAGTGACATTTTTGCAGAATTTATGCCTTTCGCGTTTGGCCAAAATAATATTTGCAAAAAAGTTGCCAATTTAGTCTCAGTCTATCATTTCACACTTGACGAGATACTCTAGATGAGAAATTGGACACTTTGGAGCTCATAGGTGACAGAAAAATAGATAAGATAAAAGTGAAAAAAACAAATTTTACGAAGAAATTGTTCCTAACAACTTGTTTGTGTCCTACCACTAAACAGTGAGTCCCAGACAATTATTTTACACATGAATAGACACGCTAGATGCAGAGTAGTTAAACTGGATGTCTGATTTGGCATTTTTGGTACAATCTGGGGGCAACAATTGAGATAACATAAAATGACCACAAGTGACATTTTGCAGAATTATGCCTTTTCGCGTTTGGCCAAAATCATATTTTCAAAAAAAGTTGCCAATTTAGTCTCAGTCTATCATTTCACACTTGACGAGATACTCTAGATGAGAAATTGGACACTTTGGAGCTCATAGGTGACAGAAAAATAGATAAGATAAAAGTGTGAAAAAACAATTTTACGAAGAAATGTTCCTAACAACTTGTTTGTGTCCCTACACTAAACAGTGAGTCCCAGACAATATTTTACACATGAATAGACACGCTAGATGCAGAGTAGTTAAACTGGATGTCTGATTTGGCATTTTGGTACAATCTGGGGGCAACAATTGAGATAACATAAAAATGACCACAAGTGACATTTTTGCAGAATTTATGCCTTTCGCGTTTGGCCAAAATCATATTTTGCAAAAAAGTTGCCAATTTAGTCTCAGTCTATCATTTCACACTTGACGAGATACTCTAGATGAGAAATTGGACACTTTGGAGCTCATGGTGTGACAGAAAAATAGATAGATAAAAGTGAAAAACAAATTTTACGAAGAAATGTTCCTAACAACTTGTTTGTGTCCTACCACTAAACAGTGAGTCCCAGACAATTATTTTACACATGAATAGACACGCTAGATGCAGAGTAGTTAAACTGAATGTCTGATTTGGCATTTTTGGTACAATCTGGGGGCAACAATTGAGATAACATAAAAATGACCACAAGTGACATTTTTGCAGAATTTATGCCTTTCGCGTTTGGCCAAAATAATATTTGCAAAAAAGTTGCCAATTTAGTCTCAGTCTATCATTTCACACTTGACGAGATACTCTAGATGAGAAATTGGACACTTTGGAGCTCATAAGTGACAGAAAAATAGTTAAGATAAAAGTGAAAAACAAATTTTACGAAGAAATGTTCCTAACAACTTGTTTGTGTCCTACCACTAAACAGTGAGTCCCAGACAATTATTTTACACATGAATAGACACGCTAGATGCAGAGTAGTTAAACTGAATGTCTGATTATGCATTTTGGTACAATCTGGGGGCAACAATTGAGATAACATAAAAATGACCACATATGACATTTTTCCAGAATTTATGCCTTTCGCGTTTGGCCAAAATAATATTTGCAAAAAAGTTGCCAATTTAGTCTCAGTCTATCATTTCACACTTGACGAGATACTCTAGATGAGAAATTGGACACTTTGGAGCTCATAAGTGACAGAAAAATAGTTAAGATAAAAGTGAAAAACAAATTTTACGAAGAAATGTTCCTAACAACTTGTTTGTATCCTACCAATAAACAGTGAGTCCCAGACAATTATTTTACACATGAATAGACACGCTAGATGCAGAGTAGTTAAACTGGATGTCTGATTTGGCATTTTGGTACAATCTGGGGGCAACAATTGAGATAACATAAAAATGACCACAAGTGACATTTTTCCAGTATTTTTGCCTTTCGCGTTTGGCCAAAATAATAATTTGCAAAAAAGTTGCCAATTCAGTCTCAGTCTATCATTTCACACTTGACGAGATACTCTAGATGAGAAATTGGACACTTTAGAGCTCATAGGTGACAGAAAAATAGATAAGATAAAAGTGAAAAACAAATTTTACGAAGAAATGTTCCTAACAACTTGTTTGTGTCCTACCACTAAACAGTGAGTCCCAGACAATTATTTTACACATGAATAGACACGCTAGATGCAGAGTAGTTAAACTGGATGTCTGATTTGGCATTTTTGTACAATCTGGGGCAACAATTGAGATAACATAAAAATGACCACAAGTGACATTTTTCCAGAATTTATGCCTTTCGCGTTTGGCCAAAATAATATTTGCAAAAAAGTTGCCAATTTAGTCTCAGTCTATCATTTCACACTTGACGAGATACTCTAGATGAGAAATTGGACACTTTGGAGCTCATAAGTGACAGAAAAATAGATAAGATAAAAGTGAAAAACAAATTTTACGAAGAAATGTTCCTAACAACTTGTTTGTGTCCTACCACTAACGTGAGTCCCAGACAATTATTTTACACATGAATAGACCGCTAGTATGCAGAGTATTATCTAGATTTCTGCTTTGGCATTTTGTACAATCTGGGGGCTAACAATTGAGGATACATTAAAATGACCCACAGAGTGACAATTTTTGCAGAATTTATGCTTACGCGTTGGCCAAAATCAATTTGCAAAAAAAGTGTTGCCATTTAGTCTCAGTCTATCAGTTCACACTTGAACGAGATACTCTAGATGATAAATTGGACACCTTGGAGCTCGTTGTGCCAGAAAATAGATAAGATAAAAGTGAAAAACAATTTTACGAGAATTGTTCCACCACTTTTTTGTGTCCTACCACTAAACATTGAGTCCTCAGACAATTATTTTACACAAAAGACACGCTAAGCTGCAGAGTAAGTTAAACGGAATGTCCTGATTTGGCATTTTGTACAATCTGGGGGCAACATTGAGATAACTTATAAAATTGACAACAAGTGACCTGTTTTTGCAGAATATTATGCGCTTACGCGTTTGGGCCAAAACATTATTTTTTTTGCCACCAAAATTGCCCAATTTCGTCTCAGTCCTATCATATTCACCACTTGAACGCAGTATAACTCTAGATGCACGAAATATGCGACACCTTGGCAGCTCGTTTGTGACATGAAAAATAAGATAAGATAAAAGTGTTAAAACAAATTTTAACAAAAATGTTTTATAACAACTTGTTTTGTGTCCTTACGCACATAAACATTGAGCATCACCAGACAATTATTTTACACAGAAACATGAATGAAACGCCTAAATGCAGAATAGGTATCTAAGATTTTCTCGCTTTGGCATTTTTTGCTTAGCAATCTGGGCCGGCAACAATTAAGAGATAACATATAAATGAACCAACAAGTGTAGTTCGGGGGCAAGAATTTATGCCTTTCGCGTTTGGCCAAAATAATATATTTGCAAAAAGTTGCCCAATTTAGTTCTCAGTCTATCATTTCACACTTGACGAGGATACTCTAGATGATAAATTGGACACTTTGGAGCTCATAGGTGACAGAAAAATAGATAAGATAAAAGTGAAAAAAACAAATTTTTACGAAGAAATGTTCCTAACAACTTGTTTTGTGTCCTACCACTAAACATTGAGTCCCAGACAATTATTTTACACATGAATAGACACGCTAGATGCAGAGTAGTTAAACTGAATGTCTGATTTGGCATTTTTGTTACAATCTGGGGGCAACAATTGAGATAACATAAAAATGACCACAAGTGACATTTTTTGCAGAATTTATGCCTTACGCGTTTGGCCAAAATCATATTTGCCAAAAAAGTTGCCAATTTAGTCTCAGTCTATCATTTCACACTTGACGAGATACTCTAGATGAGACAAATGGACACTTTGGAGCTCGTTGGTGACAGAAAAAATAGATAAGATAAAAGTGAAAAACAAATTTTACGAAGAATTGTTTCCTAAACAACTTGTTTGTGTCCTACCACTAAACATTGAGTCCCAGACAATTATTTTACACATGAATAGACACGCTAGATGCAGAGTAGGTAATGTCTGATTTGGCATTTTTGGTACAATCTGGGGGCAACAATTGAGATAACATAAAAATGACCACAAGTGACATTTTTCCAGAATTTATGCCTTACGCGTTTGGCCAAAAAAATATTTTCCAAAGACAATTATTTTACACATGAATAGACACGCTAGATGCAGAGTAGTTAAACTGGATGTCTGATTTGGCATTTTTGTACAATCTGGGGGCAACAATTGAGATAACATAAAAATGACCACAAGTGACAATTTTGCAGAATTTATGCCTTTCGCGTTTGGCCAAAATAATATTTTCCAAAAAAGTTGCCAATTTAGTCTCAGTCTATCATTTCACACTTGACGAGATACTCTAGATGAGAAATTGGACACTTTGGAGCTCATAGGTGACAGAAAAATAGATAAGATAAAAGTGAAAAACAAATTTGCTAGATGCAGAGTAGGTAAACTGAATGTCTGATTTGGCATTTTGGTACAATCTGGGGGCAACAATTGAGATAACATAAAAATGACCACAAGTGACATTTTTCCAGAATTTATGCCTTTCGCGTTTGGCCAAAATAATATTTTCCAAAAAAGTTGCCAATTTAGTCTCAGTCTATCATTTCACACTTGACGAGATACTCTAGATGAGAAATTGGACACTTTGGAGCTCATAGGTGACAGAAAAATAGATAAGATAAAAGTGAAAAACAAATTTTACGAAGAAATGTTCCTAACAACTTGTTTGTGTCCTACCACTAAACATTGAGTCCCAGACAATTATTTTACACATGAATAGACACGCTAGATGCAGAGTAGTTAAACTGAATGTCTGATTTGGCATTTTGGTACAATCTGGGGGCAACAATTGAGATAACATAAAAATGACCACAAGTGACATTTTTCCAGAATTTATGCCCTTCGCGTTTGGCCAAAATAATATTTGCAAAAAAGTTGCCAATTTAGTCTCAGTCTATCATTTCACACTTGACGAGATACTCTAGATGAGAAATTGGACACTTTGGAGCTCATAGGTGACAGAAAAATAGATAAGATAAAAGTGAAAAACAAATTTTACGAAGAAATGTTCCTAACAACTTGTTTGTGTCCTACCACTAAACAGTGAGTCCCAGACAATTATTTTACACATGAATAGACACGCTAGATGCAGAGTAGTTAAACTGGATGTCTGATTTGGCATTTTTGTACAATCTGGGGGCAACAATTGAGATATAACATAAAAATGACCACAAGTGACATTTTTCCAGAATTTATGCCTTTCGCGTTTGGCCAAAATAATATTTGCAAAAAAGTTGCCAATTTAGTCTCAGTCTATCATTTCACACATGACGAGATACTCTAGATGAGAAATTGGACACTTTGGAGCTCATAGGTGACAGAAAAATAGATAAGATAAAAGTGAAAAAACAAATTTTACGAAGAAATGTTCCTAACAACTTGTTTGTGTCCTACCACTAAACAGTGAGTCCCAGACAATTATTTTACACATGAATAGACACGCTAGATGCAGAGTAGTTAAACTGAATGTCTGATTTGGCATTTTTGTACAATCTGGGGGCAACAATTGAGATAACATAAAAATGACCACAAGTGACACATTTTTGCAGAATTTATGCCTTTCGCGTTTGGCCAAAATCATATTTTCAAAAAAGTTGCCAATTTAGTCTCAGTCTATCATTTCACACTTGACGAGATACTCTAGATGAGAAATTGGACACTTTGGAGCTCATAGGTGACAGAAAAATAGATAAGATAAAAGTGAAAAACAAATTTTACGAAGAAATGTTCCTAACAACTTGTTTGTGTCCTACCACTAAACAACAGTGAGTCCCAGACAATCATTTTACACATGAATAGACACGCTAGATGCAGAGTAGGTAAACTGAATGTCTGATTTGGCATTTTGGTACAATCTGGGGGCAACAATTGAGATAACATAAAAATGACCACAAGTGACATTTTTGCAGAATTTATGACTTACGCATTTGGCCAAAAAAATATTTGCAAAAAATTGCTAATTTAGTCTCAGTCTATCATTTCACACTTGACGAGATACTCTATATGATAAATTGGACACTTTGGAGCTCATAGGTGACAGAAAAATAGATAAGATAAAAATGAAAAAAAACAAATTTTACGAAGTAATGTTCCTAACAACTTGTTTGTGTCCTACCACTAAACAGTGAGTCCCAGACAATTATTTTACACATGAATAGACACGCTAGATGCAGAATAGGTAAACTGAATGTCTGATTTGGCATTTTGTACAATCTGGGGGCAACAATTGAGATAACATAAAAATGACCACAAGTGACATTTTTCCAGAATGTATGCCTTTCGCGTTTGGCCAAAATCATATTTTCAAAAAAGTTGCCAATTTAGTCTCAGTCTATCATTTCACACTTGACGAGATACTCTAGATGAGAAATTGGACACTTTGGAGCTCATAGGTGACAGAAAAATAGATAAGATAAAAGTGAAAAAACAAATTTTACGAAGAAATGTTCCTAACAACTTGTTTGTGTCCTACCACTAAACAGTGAGTCCCAGACAATTATTTTACACATGAATAGACACGCTAGATGCAGAGTAGTTAAACTGGATGTCTGATTTGGCATTTTTGTACAATCTGGGGGCAACAATTGAGATAACATAAAAATGACCACAAGTGACAATTTGCAGAATTTATGCCTTGCGCGTTTGGCCAAAATAATATTTGCAAAAAAGTTGCCAATTTAGTCTCAGTCTATCATTTCACACTTGACGAGATACTCTAGATGAGAAATTGGACACTTTGGAGCTCGTTGGTGACAGAAAAATAGATAAGATAAAAGTGAAAAACAAATTTTACGAAGAAATGTTCCTAACAACTTGTTTGTGTCCTACCACTAAACATTGAGTCCCAGACAATTATTTTACACATGAATAGACACGCTAGATGCAGAGTAGTTAAACTGGATGTCTGATTTGGCATTTTTGTACAATCTGGGGGCAACAATTGAGATAACATAAAAATGACCACAAGTGACATTTTTCCAGAATTTATGCCTTTCGCGTTTGGCCAAAATAATATTTGCAAAAAAGTTGCCAATTTAGTCTCAGTCTATCATTTCACACTTGACGAGATACTCTAGATGATAAATTGGACACTTTGGAGCTCGTTGGTGACAGAAAAATAGATAAGATAAAAGTGAAAAAACAAATTTTACGAAGAAAAGAAACTTGTTTGTGTCCTACCACTAAAAATTGAGTCCCAGACAATTATTTTACACATGAATAGACACGCTAGCTAGATGCAGAGTAGTTAAACTGGATGTCTGATTTGGCATTTTTGTACAATCTGGGGGCAACAATTGAGATAACATAAAAAATGACCACAAGTGACATTTTTTGCAGAATTTATGCCTTACGCGTTTGGCCAAAAATAATATTTTCCAAAAAAGTTGCCAATTTAGTCTCAGTCTATCATTTCACACTTGACGAGATACTCTAGATGAGAAATTGGACACTTTGGAGCTCATAGGTGACAGAAAAATAGATAAGATAAAAGTGAAAAACAAATTTTACGAAGAAATGTTCCTAACAACTTGTTTGTGTCCTACACTAAACATTGAGTCCCAGACAATTATTTTACACATGAATAGACACGCTAGATGCAGAGTAGTTAAACTGGATGTCTGATTTGGCATTTTTGTACAATCTGGGGGCAACAATTGAGATAACATAAAAATGACCACAAGTGACAATTTTGCAGAATTTATGCCTTACGCGTTTGGCCAAAATAATATTTGCAAAAAAGTTGCCAATTTAGTCTCAGTCTATCATTTCACACTTGACGAGATACTCTAGATGATAAATTGGACACTTTGGAGCTCGTTGGTGACAGAAAAATAGATAAGATAAAAGTGAAAAACAAATTTTACGAAGAATTGTTCCTAACAACTTGTTTGTGTCCTACCACTAAACATTGAGTCCCAGACAATTATTTTACACATGAATAGACACGCTAGATGCAGAGTAGTTAAACTGGATGTCTGATTTGGCATTTTGGTACAATCTGGGGGCAACAATTGAGATAACAAAAAAATGACCACAAGTGACATTTTTCCAGAATTTATGCCTTACGCGTTTGGCCAAAATAATATTTTCCAAAAAGTTGCCAATTTAGTCTCAGTCTATCATTTCACACTTGACGAGATACTCTAGATGAGAAATTGGACACTTTGGAGCTCATAGGTGACAGAAAAATAGATAAGATAAAAGTGAAAAAAAACAAATTTTACGAAGAAATGTTCCTAACAACTTGTTTGTGTCCTACCACTAAACAGTGAGTCCCAGACAATTATTTTACACATGAATAGACACGCTAGATGCAGAGTAGTTAAACTGGATGTCTGATTTGGCATTTTGGTACAATCTGGGGGCAACAATTGAGATAACATAAAAATGACCACAAGTGACAATTTTTGCAGAATTTATGCCTTTCGCGTTTGGCCAAAATCATATTTTCCAAAAAGTTGCCAATTTAGTCTCAGTCTATCATTTCACACTTGACGAGATACTCTAGATGAGAAATTGGACACTTTGGAGCTCATAGGTGACAGAAAAATAGATAAGATAAAAGTGAAAAAACAAATTTTACGAAGAAATGTTCCTAACAACTTGTTTGTGTCCTACCACTAAACAGTGAGTCCCAGACAATTATTTTACACATGAATAGACACGCTAGATGCAGAGTAGTTAAACTGGATGTCTGATTTGGCATTTTGGTACAATCTGGGGGCAACAATTGAGATAACATAAAAATGACCACAAGTGACAATTTTGCAGAATTTATGCCTTTCGCGTTTGGCCAAAATAATATTTGCAAAAAAGTTGCCAATTTAGTCTCAGTCTATCATTTCACACTTGACGAGATACTCTAGATGATAAATTGGACACTTTGGAGCTCGTTGGTGACAGAAAAAAATAGATAAGATAAAAGTGAAAAAACAAATTTTACGAAGAATTGTTCCTAACAACTTGTTTGTGTCCTACCACTAAACATTGAGTCCCAGACAATTATTTTACACATGAATAGACACGCTAGATGCAGAGTAGGTAAACTGAATGTCTGATTTGGCATTTTGGTACAATCTGGGGGCAACAATTGAGATAACATAAAAATGACCACAAGTGACATTTTTTGCAGAATTTATGCCTTACGCGTTTGGCCAAAATAATATTTGCAAAAAAGTTGCCAATTTAGTCTCAGTCTATCATTTCACACTTGACGAGATACTCTAGATGATAAATTGGACACTTTGGAGCTCGTTGGTGACAGAAAAAAATAGATAAGATAAAAGTGAAAAACAAATTTTACGAAGAAATTGTTCCTAACAACTTGTTTGTGTCCTACCACTAAACAGTGAGTCCCAGACAATTATTTTACACATGAATAGACACGCGCTAGATGCAGAGTAGATAAACTGAATGTCTGATTTGGCATTTTGGTACAATCTGGGGGCAAGAATTGAGATAACATAAAAATGACCACAAGTGACATTTTTCCAGAATTTATGCCTTTCGCGTTTGGTCAAAAATAATATTTTCCAAAAAGTTGCCAATTTCGTCTCAGTCTATCATTTGACACTTGACGAGATACTCTAGATGAGAAATTGGACACTTTGGAGCTCATAGGTGACAGAAAAATAGATAAGATAAAAGTGAAAATCAAATTTTACGAAGAAATGTTCCTAACAACTTGTTTGTGTCCTACCACTAAACATTGAGTCCCAGACAATTATTTTTTACACATGAATAGACACGCTAGATGCAGCAGAGTAGGTAAACTGGATGTCTGATTTGGCATTTTTGTACAATCTGGGGGCAACAATTGAGATAACATAAAAATGACCACAAGTGACAATTTTTCCAGAATTTATGCCTTTCGCGTTTGGCCAAAATCATATTTGCAAAAAAGTTGCCAATTTAGTCTCAGTCTATCATTTCACACTTGACGAGATACTCTAGATGAGAAATTGGACACTTTGGAGCTCATAGGGTGACAGAAAAATAGATAAGATAAAAGTGAAAAACAAATTTTTTACGAAGAATTGTTCCTAACAACTTGTTTGTGTCCTACCACTAAACAGTGAGTCCCAGACAATTATTTTACACATGAATAGACACGCTAGATGCAGAGTAGTTAAACTGGATGTCTGATTTGGCATTTTTGTACAATCTGGGGGCAACAATTGAGATAACATAAAAATGACCACAAGTGACATTTTGCAGAATTTATGCCTTTCGCGTTTGGCCAAAATAATATTTGCAAAAAAGTTGCCAATTTAGTCTCAGTCTATCATTTCACACTTGACGAGATACTCTAGATGATAAATTGGACACTTTGGAGCTCGTTGGTGACAGAAAAATAGATAAGATAAAAGTGAAAAACAAATTTTACGAAGAAATGTTCCTAACAACTTGTTTGTGTCCTACCACTAAAAACATTGAGTCCCAGACAATTATTTTACACATGAATAGACACGCTAGATGCAGAGTAGTTAAACTGGAATGTCTGATTTGGCATTTTTGTACAATCTGGGGGCAACAATTGAGATAACATAAAAATGACCACAAGTGACAATTTTGCAGAATTTATGCCTTACGCGTTTGGCCAAAATCATATTTTCCAAAAAGTTGCCAATTTAGTCTCAGTCTATCATTTCACACTTGACGAGATACTCTAGATGAGAAATTGGACACTTTGGAGCTCATAGGTGACAGAAAAATAGATAAGATAAAAGTGAAAAAACAAATTTTACGAAGAAATGTTCCTAACAACTTGTTTGTGTCCTACCACTAAACAGTGAGTCCCAGACAATTATTTTACACATGAATAGACACGCTAGATGCAGAGTAGGTAAACTGAATGTCTGATTTGGCATTTTTGGTACAATCTGGGGGCAACAATTGAGATAACATAAAAATGACCACAAGTGACATTTTTCCAGAATTTATGCCTTTCGCGTTTGGCCAAAATAATATTTGCAAAAAAGTTGCCAATTTAGTCTCAGTCTATCATTTCACACTTGACGAGATACTCTAGATGAGAAATTGGACACTTTGGAGCTCATTGGTGACAGAAAAATAGATAAGATAAAAGTGAAAAACAAATTTTACGAAGAAATGTTCCTAACAACTTGTTTGTGTCCTACCACTAAACAGTGAGTCCCAGACAATTATTTTACACATGAAGACACGCTAGATGCAGAGTAGTTAAACTGAATGTCTGATTTGGCATTTTTGTACAATCTGGGGGCAACAATTGAGATAACATAAAAATGACCACAAGTGACAATTTTTCAGAATTTATGCCTTTCGCGTTTGGCCAAAATAATATTTGCCAAAAAGTTGCCAATTTAGTCTCAGTCTATCATTTCACACTTGACGAGATACTCTAGATGAGAAATTGGACACTTTGGAGCTCGTTGGTGACAGAAAAATAGATAAGATAAAAGTGAAAAACAAATTTTACGAAGAAATGTTCCTAACAACTTGTAAAATAATATTTGCAAAAAAGTTGCCAATTTAGTCTCAGTCTATCATTTCACACTTGACGAGATACTCTAGATGAGAAATGTGACACTTTTGGAGCTCGTTGTTGACAGAAAAATAGATAAGGATTAAAAGTGAAAAACTAAATTTACGAGAAATTGTTCCTAACAACTTGTTTGTGGTCCCTACCACTAAACATTGAGTCCCAGACAATTATTTTACACATGAATAGACACGCTAGATGCAGAGTAGGTAAACTGGAGTGTCTTGATTTGGCATTTTTTGTATAATCTGGGGGCCACAATTGAGTAACATAAAATGACCACAAAT
>CAJHNH020006063.1:0-15269 GCA_905116865.2 Candidula unifasciata
TCTATCATTTCACACTTTTACGAGATATTAGAAGAAAATTGGACACTTTGGAGCTCATAGGTGACAGGAAAAAAGGATAAGATAAAGTAAAAAAAAAAATTTACGAAGAAGAAATTTCCAGAACTTGTTTGTGTCCTACCACTAAAACGTGAGTCCCAGACATATTTACCATGAATAGACACGCTAGATGCCATGAGTAGTTAAATGGATGGTCTGATTTGTCATTTTGACAATGGGCGGGAAACAATTAGATAATAGCAAACGACCCCAGGTGACATTTTTGCAGACTTTATACCTTACGCGTTTGGCCAAATAATATTTGCAAAAAAGTGTGCCAATTTGTCTCCGTCTATCATTTGCACACTTGACGAGATACTTTAGGATGAGAAATTGAACTTTTTGGAGGTCTGCATAGGTGAGTCAGAACAATGAGATACGTTAAATGTGCAAAACAAATTTTAACTGAAGAAATGTTCCTAAACAACTTGTTTGTGTCCTAACACTACATAGACGTAGTGATACTTTAGATCGAGAAATTCCAGTGGCACACATTATACCTCATAGTGAGCAGTAAATGGAACTTGGAAAAGGGGTGCACGCTTTGGGCATATATGGATCTCGTCGAACAACCAAAGTTTGTACCGAAGAAACTATGATCCGAAGCCGGTCTCTTGTGGTCGGGGTTTCTGTGTCCTATACCGCACTAAAGCAGTGAGTCACTCACTAAGACTCACGTCTGCATCATTTCTTACTTGACTATACATGACGACGCTGATAGATTCGCACCCGTAGGAGGTTGTCTGGCAACTCTGAACGCCTCTGAGTATATAAAACAGGCATTCTCATTTTAACGATACCATCGTTCCTGCAACCTTGCTTTTGATCATAGTCACTATGACATTGAGTGACAGACGAATAATGTTTGCAGCATGTTTTGTCCCGCTATTTGCCAGGGGTAGTTAAACACTGCGTTTCTGCTTGCCATTTTAATATAATCTAGAGTTAAACAAATTGAGAGAAGTTGCAACAGACCTACAAGTGACGTTTTCTCCTGAATCTATGCCATCATGTTTAGCACACTTGACATTTTCCAAAAGTGACCCAATTTATTATTCAGTCGACTGATCTACAACCATCTGAACGACATACTCTCGAATGAGAAATTGGTCACTTTGAAGCTCATAGGTTAGAACGAAAATAGATATGACTAACAGTCGACATAACACTAAATTTCAATACGAAGCAACTGTGTCGCCTACACACTTGTCTGTGTCCTTAACCACTAAACATTGATCCCACCACAAGTATGATTTACACATGAATAGACAGCCTATATGCAGAGTAGTACAGTGAAGTGTACTGATGTTGGACGCATTTTGGTACAATCTGGGGGCAAACATTGATATAACATCTAACAATGACCACGAGTGACATTTTTCCTGAATTTATGCCTTTCCGCGTTTGGGTCAAAATTATATTTTCCAAAAAGTTGCCAATTTAGTCTCAGTCTTAACTAGTCATTTTCAACACTGTGAACGAGATAGACTCTAGATATGAGAATTGGACAATTTGGGTGATGCTCATAGGTGACAGAAAAAATAGAGCTAAGGATGAAAAGTTAAAAACAAATTTTACGAAGAATGCTTTCCTAACAACTTGTTTTGTGTCCTAATCCACTAAACAGTGAGTCCCCAGACATTATTTTATACACATGAATAGACAAGCTAGATGCAGAGTAGGATAAACTAGAATGTCTGATTTGTGCATTTTGGTACAATCTGGGGCCACAATTGATGATAACATAAAAATGGGACCACAAGTGACATTTTTCCTGAATTTATGCTTACGGACGCGTTTGGTCGAAAATTATATTTTCAAAAAGTTGCCATTTAGTCTCAGTCTAGCATTTCACAACTTGACGAGATACTCTAGATGAAAATTGGACACTTTGGAGCTCATAGGGTGACAGAAAAAAGATATAAGATATGAAGGTGAAAAACGAATTTTACGAAGGAAATGTTCCTAACAACTTGTTTGTGTCCTTCCACTAAACTAATGAGTCCCAAGACAAATTATTTTTACACATGAATAGGACGCGCGCTAGATGCAGAGTAGTTAAACCTGATGTCTGATTTGGCATTTTGGTACAATCTGGGGGCAACCAATTGAGGTAGAACATAAAACATGACCACAATGTGACATTTTTTTCCAGAATTTATGCCTTACGCGTTTTAGCCAAATCATATTTTCCAAAAGTTGCCAATTTAGTCTCATTCTATCATTTAAACACACTTGACGAGATACTCTAGATGATAGAAATTTTGACACTTTGGAGCTCATAGGTGACAGAAAATAGATAAGATAAAAGTGAAAAACAAATTTTACGAAGAAAATTTTTCCTAACAACTTGTTTGTGTCCTAACACTAAACAGTGGGGTCCCAGACAATTATTTTACACATGAATAGACACGCTAGATGCAGTGTAGTTAAACTGAATGTCTGATTTGGCATTTTGGTACAATCGGGGGGCAACAATTGAGATAACATAAAAATGACAACAAGTGACATTTTTCCAGAATTTTATGCCTTTCGCGTTTGGCCTAAATCAAAATTTTCTAAAAAGTTGCTAATTTAGTCTCAGTCTATCATGTCACACTTGACGAGATACTCTAGATGAGAAATTGGACACTTTGGAGCTCATAATAGGTGACAGAAAAATAGATAAGATAAAAGTAAAAAACAAATTTTACGAAGAAATTGTTCCTAACAACTTGTTTGTGTCCTACCACTAAACTTGAGTCCCAGACAATTATTTTACACAATGAATAGACACGCTAGATGCAGAGTAGGTAAACTGAATGTCCTGATTTGGGCATTTTTGTGCCCTACAATCTGGGGGCAACAATTGAGATAACATAAAAATGACTTCACAAGTGACATTTTTCCAGAATTTTATGCCATTATCGCGTTTGGCCAAAATCATATTTTTGCGCAAAAGTTGCCAATTTAGTCTCAGTCTATCATTTCCACACTTGACGAGATACTCTAGATGAGAAATTGGACACTACCTTGGAGCTCATTAGGTGACTCAGAAAAATAGATAAGATAAAAGGGAAGAACAAATTTTACGAAGAAATGTTGCCTAACAACTTGTTTGTGTCCTACCACTAAACAGTGAGTCCCAGAACAATTATTTTACACATGAAATAACACGCTAGATGGCAGAGTAGTTAAAACTGAATGTCTGATTTGGCATTTTGGGTACAATCTGGGGGCAACAATTGCGATGAAACATAAAAAATGACCACAAGTTGTGCAATCTACGTTTTTCCAGAATTTATGCAATGCCTTCGCGTTTGTCTGCCAAAATCATATATTTCCTAAAAAAGTTGCCCATTTAGGCAAGTCATCAGTCTGAATCATTTCACACTTGAACGAGATACTCTAGGATGAGAAATTGGACACTTTGGAGCTCATAGGTGACAGAAAATAGATAAGATAAAAGTGAAAAACAAATTTTACGAAGAAATGTTCCTAACAACTTGTTTGTGTCCTACCACTACCACATTGAGTTCCCAGACAATTATTTTACACATGAATAGACAGCCTAGAATGCAGAGTCGTTAAACTGAATGTCTGAGTTGGCATTTTGTACAATCTGGGGGCAACAATTTGAGATAACATAAAATGACCACAAGTGACATTTTTTTCCAGAATTTATGCCTTTCGCGTTTGGCCAAAATCATATTTCACATCCAAAAAGTTGCCAATTTAGTCTCAGTCTATCATTTCACACTTGACGAGATACTCTAGATGATAAATTTGGACACTTTTGGAGCTCATAGGTGACAGAAAATAGATAAGATAAAGTGAAAAACAAATTTTACGAAAGAATTGTTCCTAACAACTTGTTTGTGTCCTACCCACTAAACAGTGAGTCCCCGACCTTATTTTACACATGAATAGACACGCTAGATGCAGAGTAGTTAAACTGAAATTCTGATTTGGCATTTTTGGTACAATCTGGGGCAACAATTGAGATAACATAAACAATGACCAACAAGTGACATTTTTTCCAGAATTTATGCCGTTTCGCGTTTGGCCAAAATTCTATTCTTCCAAAAAGTATTACCATTTAGTCCTTTATCTACATCATTATACCGAACCTACTGGCGAGATACTCTAGATGAGAAATTGGACACTTTGGCGCTCATAGGTGACAGAACAATAGATAAGATAAGGTGTGAAAAAACATTTTACAGAAGAAATGTTTCCTAACAACTTGTTTGTGTCCCTACCGCTAAACAAGTGTATAAAGTCCCAGGTACAATTTATTTTACAACTGAACCAGACTCGCTATGATGCAGAGTAGTTAAACTGGAGGTCTGATTTGGCCTTTTTGTACAATCTGGGGGGCAACATATTGCGAACATAACATAAAAATGACCACTGGTGACATTTTTCCAGAATTGTCTGTCCTTTCGCGTTTGCCAAAATCATATTTTTTTCAAAAGGTTGCCAATTTTGGGCGTGAAATCTATCAAAATGATTAACACTTGTCACCCTAGGCTTAGCCAGTACGCTGATCGGATGCTGGTTGGGCCTGGAAATGCTTCAAACGATTAAGATCTGTCACCATAAGAAGTTTGTATTCTTCTCCAGCTCTTGCTCAAACTGAATTCAAACTTGCAGAAACGGCTTATCCCAGACGCTGATCGATGCTGGTTGGGCCTGGAAATGCTTCAGATCTGTCACTATAAGAAGTTTTGTATTCTTCTCCAGCTCTTGCTCAAACTGAATCAAAACTTGCAGAAACGGCTTAGCCGTACTCTGATCGGATGCTGTTTGGCCTGGAAATGCTCCAAACGATTCAGATCTGACACCTATAAGAAGTTTTGTATTCTTCTCCATCTCAGAACTTGCTCAAACTGAATCAGAACTTGCAGAAACGGCTTAGCCATTCTCAAACTCTTGCTCAAACTGAATCAGAACTTGCAGAAACGGCTTAGCCAGACGCTGATCGGATGCTGGTTGGGCCTGGAAATGCTCCAAACGATTCAGATCTGACACTATAAGAAGTTTTGTATTCTTCTCCAGCTCTTGCTCAAACTGAATCAGAACTTGCAGAAACGGCTTAGCCAGACGCTGATCGGATGCTGGTTGGGCCTGGAAATGCTCCAAACGATTCAGATCTGACACTATAAGAAGTTTTGTATTCTTCTCCACCTCTTGCTCAAACTGAATCAGAACTTGCAGAAACGGCTTAGCCAGACGCTGATCGGATGCTGGTTGGGCCTGGAAATGCTTCAAACGATTCAGATCTGACACCATAAGAAGTTTTGTATTCTTCCCAAGCTCTTGCTCAAACTGAATCAGAACTTGCAGAAACGGCTTAGCCAGACGCTGATCGGATGCTGGTTGGGCCTGGAAATGCTTCAAACGATTCAGATCTGACACTATAAGAAGTTTTGTATTCTTCTCCAAATCTCTTGCTCAAACTGAATCAGAACTTGCAGAAACGGCTTAGCCAGACGCTGATCGGATGCTGGTTGGGCCTGGAAATGCTCTAAACGATTCAGATCTGACACCATAAGAAGTTTTGTATTCTTCTCCAGCTCTTGCTCAAACTGAATCAGAACTTGCAGAAACGGCTTAGCCAGACGCTGATCGGATGCTGGTTGGGCCTGGAAATGCTCCAAACGATTCAGATCTGACACTATAAGAAGTTTTGTATTCTTCTCCAGCTCTTGCTCAAACTGAATCAGAACTTGCAGAAACGGCTTAGCCAGACGCTGATCGGATGCTGGTTGGGCCTGGAAATGCTCCAAACGATTCAGATCTGACACCATAAGAAGTTTTGTATTCTTCTCCCAGCTCTTCTTGCTCAAACTGAATCAGAACTTGCAGAAACGGCTTAGCCCAGACGCTGATCGGATGCTGGTTGGGCCTGGAAATGCTCCAAACGATTCAGATCTGACACTATAAGAAGTTTTGTATTCTTCTCCAAGCTCTTGCTCAAACTGAATCAGAACTTGCAGAAACGGCTTAGCCAGACGCTGATCGGATGCTGGTTGGGCCTGAAATGCTCCAAACGATTCAGATCTGACACTATAAGAAGTTTTTGTATTCTTCTCCCAGCTCTTGCTCAAACTGAATCAGAACTTGCAGAAACGGCTTAGCCAGACGCTGATCGGATGCTGGTTGGGCCTGGAAATGCTCCAAACGATTCAGATCTGTCACCATAAGAAGTTTTGTATTCTTCTCCAGCTCTTGCTCAAACTGAATCAGAACTTGCTCAAACTGAATCAGAACTTGCAGAAACGGATTAGCCAGACGCTGATCGGGGGCTGGTTGGGCCTGAAATGCTCTTAAACGATTCAGATCTGAAACACTATATTCAGAAAGTTTTGTATTCTTCTCCAGCTCTTGCTCAAACTGAATCAGAACTTGCAGAAACGGCTTAGCCAGACGCTGATCGGATGCTGGTTGGGCCTGGAAATGCTCAAACGATTCAGATCTGACACTATAAGAAGTTTTGTATTCTTCTCCAGCTCTTGCTCAAACTGAATCAGAACTTGCAGAAACGGCTTAGCCAGACGCTGATCGGATGCTGGTGGGCCTGGAAATGCTTCAAACGATTCAGATCTGACACTATAAGAAGTTTTGTATTCTTCTCCCAAACTCTTGCTCAAACTGAATCAGAACTTGCAGAAACGGCTTAGAGACGCTGACGGCTGATCGGATGCTGAAATGCTCCAAACGATTCAGATCTGACACTATTAGAAGTTTTGTATTCTTCTCCAGCTCTTGCTCAAACTGAATCAGAACTTGCAGAAACGGCTTAGCCAGACGCTGATCGGATGCTGGTTGGGCCTGGAAATGCTCCAAACGATTCAGATCTGACACTATAAGAAGTTTTGTATTCTTTCTCAGCTCTTGCTCAAACTGAATCAGAACTTGCAGAAACGGCTTAGCCAGACGCTGATCGGATGCTGGTTGTTGGCTGGAAATGCTCCAAACGATTCAGATCTCTGACACACTATATAAGAAGTTTTGTATTCTTCTCCAGCTCTTGCTCAAACTGAATCAGAACTTGCAGAAACGGCTTAGCCAGACGCTGATCGGATGCTGGTTGGGCCTGGAAATGCTCCAAACGATTCAGATCTGACACTATAAGAAGTTTTGTATTCTTCTCCAGCTCTTGCTCAAACTGAATCAACTTGCAGAACTTGAAACGGCTTAGCCAGACGCTGATCGGATGCTGCTGGTTTGGCCTGGAAATGCTTCAAACGATTCAGATCTGACACTATAAGAAGTTTTGTATTCTTCTCCAGCTCTTGCTCAAACTGAATCAGAACTTGCAGAAACGGCTTAGCCAGACGCTGATCGGATGCTGGTTGGGCCTGGAAATGCTCTAAACGATTCAGATCTGACACTATAAGAAGTTTTGTATTCTTCTCCAGCTCTTGCTCAAACTGAATCAGAACTTGCAGAAACGGCTTAGCCAGACGCTGATCGGATGCTGGTTGGGCCTGGAAATGCTCCAAACGATTCAGATCTGTCACACTATAAGAAGTTTTGTATTCTTCTTCTCCAGCTCTTGCTCAAACTGAATCAGAACTTGCAGAAACGGCTTAGCCAGACGCTGATCGGATGCTGGTTGGGCCTGGAAATGCTCCAAACGATTCAGATCTCTGACACTATAAGAAGTTTTGTATTCTTCTCCCAGCTCTTGCTCAAACTGAATCAGAACTTGCAGAAACGGCTTAGCCAGACGCTGATCGGATGCTGGTTGGGCCTGGAAATGCTCTAAAAACGATTCAGATCTGACACATATAAGAAGTTTTGTATTTTTCCCGAGCTCTTGCTCAAACTGAATCAGAACTTGCAGAAACGGCTTAGCCAGACGCTGATCGGATGCTGGTTGGGCCTGGAAATGCTTCAAACGATTCAGATCTGACACTATAAGAAGTTTTGTATTCTTCTCCAGCTCTTGCTCAAACTGAATCAGAACTTGCAGAAACGGCTTAGCCAGACGCTGATCGGATGCTGGTTGGGCCTGGAAATGCTCCAAACGATTCAGATCTGACGCCATTAGAAGTTTTGTATTCTTCTCCAGCTCTTGCTCAAACTGAATCAGAACTTGCAGAAACGGCTTAGCCAGACGCTGATCGGATGCTGGTTGGGCCTGGAAATGCTCAAACGATTCAGATCTGACACTATAAGAAGTTTTGTATTCTTCCTAAACTCTTGCTCAAACTGAATCAGAACTTGCAGAAACGGCTTAGCCAGACGCTGATCGGATGCTGGTTGGGCCTGGAAATGCTCCAAACGATTCAGATCTGACACTATAAGAAGTTTTGTATTCTTCTCCAGCTCTTGCTCAAACTGAATCAGAACTTGCAGAAACGGCTTAGCCAGACGCTGATCGGATGCTGGTTGGTACTGGAAATGCTCCAAACGATTCAGATCTGACACCATAAGAAGTTTTGTATTCTTCCTAAACTCTTGCTCAAACTGAATCAGAACTTGCAGAAACGGCTTAGCCAGACGCTGATCGGATGCTGGTTGGGCCTGGAAAATGCTCAAACGATTCAGATCTGACACTATAAGAAGTTTTGTATTCTTTCTCCAGCTCTTGCTCAAACTGAATCAGAACTTGCAGAAACGGCTTAGCCAGACGCTGATCGGATGCTGGTTGGGCCTGGAAATGCTCAAACGATTCAGGATCTGACACTATAAGAAGTTTTGTATTCTTCTCCAGCTCTTGCTCAAACTGAATCAGAACTTGCAGAAACGGCTTAGCCAGACGCTGATCGGATGCTGGTTGGGCCTGGAAATGCTCTAAACGATTCAGATCTGACACCATAAGAAGTTTTGTATTCTTCTCCAGCTCTTGCTCAAACTGAATCAGAACTTGCAGAAACGGCTTAGCCAGACGCTGATCGGATGCTGGTTGGGCCTGGAAATGCTCCAAACGATTCAGATCTGACACCTATAAGAAGTTTTGTATTCTTCTCCAGCTCTTGCTCAAACTGAATCAGAACTTGCAGAAACGGCTTAGCCAGACGCTGATCGGATGCTGGTTGGTCCTGGAAATGCTCCAAACGATTCAGATCTGACACTATAAGAAGTTTTGTATTCTTCTCCAGCTCTTGCTCAAACTGAATCAGAACTTGCAGAAACGGCTTAGCCAGACGCTGATCGGATGCTGGTTGGTACTGGAAATGCTCAAACGATTCAGATCTGACACCATAAGAAGTTTTGTATTCTTCTCCAGCTCTTGCTCAAACTGAATCAGAACTTGCAGAAACGGCTTAGCCAGACGCTGATCGGATGCTGGTTGGGCCTGGAAATGCTCCAAACGATTCAGATCTGACACTATAAGAAGTTTTGTATTCTTCCCAGCTCTTGCTCAAACTGAATCAGAACTTGCAGAAACGGCTTAGCCAGACGCTGATCGGATGCTGGTTGGGCCTGGAAATGCTCCAAACGATTCAGATCTGACACCATAAGAAGTTTTTGTATTCTTCCCCAACTCTTGCTCAAACTGAATCAGAACTTGCAGAAACGGCTTAGCCAGACGCTGATCGGATGCTGGTTGGGCCTGGAAATGCTCTAAACGATTCAGATCTGACACTATAAGAAGTTTTGTATTCTTCTCCAGCTCTTGCTCAAACTGAATCAGAACTTGCAGAAACGTCTTAGCCAGACGCTGATCGGATGCTGGTTGGGCCTGAAATGCTTCAAACGATTCAGATCTGACACTATAAGAAGTTTTGTATTCTTCTCCAGCTCTTGCTCAAACTGAATCAGAACTTGCAGAAACGGCTTAGCCAGACGCTGATCGGATGCTGGTTGGGCCTGGAAATGCTTCAAACGATTCAGATCTGACACTATAAGAAGTTTTGTATTCTTCTCCAGCTCTTGCTCAAACTGAATCAGAGAACTTGCAGAAACGGCTTAGTCAGACGCTGATCGGATGCTGGTTGGGCCTGAAAATGCTACAAAGGATTCAGATCTGACACTATAAGAAGTTTTGTATTCTTCCCGAGCTCTTGGTCAAACTTAATCAGAACTTGCAGAAACGGCTTAGCCAGACGCTGATCGGATGCTGGTTGGTCCTGGAAATGCTCTAAACGATTCAGATCTGATCTGACACTATAAGAAGTTTTTGTATTCTTCTCCAGCTCTTGCTCAAACTGAATCAGAACTTGCAGAAACGGCTTAGCCAGACGCTGATCGGATGCTGGTTGGGCCTGGAAATGCTCAAACGATTCAGATCTGACACTATAAGAAGTTTTGTATTCTTCTCCAGCTCTTGCTCAAACTGAATCAGAACTTGCAGAAACGGCTTAGCCAGACGCTGATCGGATGCTGGTTTGGCCTGGAAATGCTCCAAACGATTCAGATCTGACACTATAAGAAGTTTTGTATTCTTCTCCAGCTCTTGCTCAAACTGAATCAGAACTTGCAGAAACGGCTTAGCCAGACGCTGATCGGATGCTGGTTGGGCCTGGAAATGCTCCAAACGATTCAGATCTGACACCATAAGAAGTTTTGTATTCTTTCCGAGCTCTTGCTCAAACTGAATCAGAACTTGCAGAAACGGCTTAGCCAGACGCTGATCGGATGCTGGTTGGGCCTGGAAATGCTCTAAACAAACGATTCAGATCTGACACTATAAGAAGTTTTGTATTCTTCTCCAAGCTCTTGCTCAAACTGAATCAGAACTTGCAGAAACGGCTTAGCCAGACGCTGATCGGATGCTGGTTGGGCCTGAAATGCTCCAAACGATTCAGATCTGACACTATAAGAAGTTTTGTATTCTTCTCCAGCTCTTGCTCAAACTGAATCAGAACTTGCAGAAACGGCTTAGCCAGACGCTGATCGGATGCTGGTTGGGCCTGGAAATGCTCCAAACGATTCAGATCTGACACTATAAGAAGTTTTGTATTCTTCTCCAGCTCTTGCTCAAACTGAATCAGAACTTGCAGAAACGGCTTAGCCAGACGCTGATCGGATGCTGGTTGGGCCTGGAAATGCTCCAAACGATTCAGATCTGACACCATAAGAAGTTTTGTATTATTCTTCTCCAGCTCTTGCTCAAACTGAATCAGAACTTGCAGAAACGGCTTAGCCAGACGCTGATCGGATGCTGGTTGGGCCTGGAAATGCTCCAAACGATTCAGATCTGACACTATAAGAAGTTTTGTATTCTTCTCCAGCTCTTGCTCAAACTGAATCAGACTTGCAGAAACGGCTTAGCCAGACGCTGATCGGATGCTGGTTGGGCCTGGAAATGCTCTAAACGATTCAGAGATCTGACACTATAAGAAGTTTTGTATTCTTCTCCAACTCTTGCTCAAACTGAATCAGAACTTGCAGAAACGGCTTAGCCAGACGCTGATCGGATGCTGGTTGGGCCTGAAAATGCTCCAAACGATTCAGATCTGACACTATAAGAAGTTTTGTATTCTTCTCCAGCTCTTGCTCAAACTGAATCAGAACTTGCAGAAACGGCTTAGCCAGACGCTGATCGGATGCTGGTTGGGCCTGGAAATGCTCTAAACGATTCAGATCTGATACCATAAGAAGTTTTGTATTCTTCTCCAGCTCTTGCTCAAACTGAATCAGAACTTGCAGAAACGCTTAGCCAGACGCCGATCGGATACTGGTTGGGCCTGGAAATGCTCCAAACGATTCAGATCTGACACCATAAGAAGTTTTGTATTCTTCTCCAGCTCTTGCTCAAACTGAATCAGAACTTGCAGAAACGGCTTAGCCAGACGCTGATCGGATGCTGGTTGGGCCTGGAAATGCTCCAAACGATTCAGATCTGACGCTATAAGAAGTTTTGTATTCTTCTCCAGCTCTTGCTCAAACTGAATCAGAACTTGCAGAAACGGCTTAGCCAGACGCTGATCGGATGCTGGTTGGGCCTGGAAATGCTCCAAACGATTCAGATCTGACACTATAAGAAGTTTTTGTATTCTTCTCCAGCTCTTGCTCAAACTGAATCAGAACTTGCAGAAACGGCTTAGCCAGACGCTGATCGGATGCTGGTTGGGCCTGGAAATGCTCTAAACGATTCAGATCTGACACTATAAGAAGTTTTGTATTCTTCTCCAGCTCTTGCTCAAACTGAATCAGAACTTGCAGAAACGGCTTAGCCAGACGCTGATCGGATGCTGGTTGGGCCTGGAAATGCTTCAAACGATTCAGATCTGTCACGATAAGAAGTTTTGTATTCTTCTCCAGCTCTAGCTCAAAACTGAATCAGAACTTGCAGAAACGGCTTAGCCAGACGCTGATCAGATGCTGGTTGGGCCTGGAAATGCTCCAGATCTGACACTATAAGAAGTTTTGTATTCTTCTCCAGCTCTTGCTCAAACTGAATCGGAACTTGTAGAAAAGGCTTAGACATACGCTGATCGGATGCTGGTTGGGCCTGAAATGCTCCAAACGATTCAGATCTGACACTATAATAAGAAGTTTTGTATTCTTCTCCAGCTCTTGCTCAAACTGAATCAGAACTTGCAGAAACGGCTTAGCCAGACGCTGATCGGATGCTGGTTGGGCCTGGAAATGCTCAAACGATTCAGATCTGACACTATAAGAAGTTTTGTATTCTTCTCCAGCTCTTGCTCAAACTGAATCAGAACTTGCAGAAACGGCTTAGCCAGACGCTGATCGGATGCTGGTTGGGCCTGGAAATGCTCCAAACGATTCAGATCTGACACCTATAAGAAGTTTTGTATTCTTCTCCAGCTCTTGCTCAAACTGAATCAGAACTTGCAGAAACGGCTTAGCCAGACGCTGATCGGATGCTGGTTGGGCCTGGAAATGCTCCAAACGATTCAGATCTGACACCATAAGAAGTTTTGTATTCTTCTCCAGCTCTTGCTCAAACTGAATCAGAACTTGCAGAAACGGCTTAGCCAGACGCTGATCGGATGCTGGTTGGGCCTGGAAATGCTCCAAACGATTCAGATCTGACACTATAAGAAGTTTTGTATTCTTTCTCCAGCTCTTGCTCAAACTGAATCAGAACTTGCAGAAACGGCTTAGCCAGACGCTGATCGGATGCTGGTTGGGCCTGAAAATGCTTCAAACGATTCAGATCTGACACATAAGAAGTTTTGTATTCTTCTCCAGCTCTTGCTCAAACTGAATCAGAACTTGCAGAAACGGCTTAGCCAGACGCTGATCGGATGCTGGTTGGGCCTGAAAATGCTCCAAACGATTCAGATCTGACACCATAAGAAGTTTTGTATTCTTCCCAATCTCTTGCTCAAACTGAATCAGAAATTGCAGAAACGGCTTAGCCAGACGCTGATCGGATGCTGGTTGGGCCTGAAAATGCTTCAAACGATTCAGATCTGTCACCATAAGAAGTTTTGTATTCTTCTCCAGCTCTTGCTCAAACTGAATCAGAACTTGCAGAAACGGCTTAGCCAACGCTGATCGCTCAAACTGAATCAGAACTTGCAGAAACGGCTTAGCCAGACGCTGATCGGATGCTGGTTGGGCCTTGAAATGCTTCAAACGATTCAGATCTGACACTATAAGAAGTTTTGTATTCTTCCCAAACTCTTGCTCAAACTGAATCAGAACTTGCAGAAACGGCTTAGCCAGACGCTGATCGGATGCTGGTTGGGCCTGGAAATGCTCAAACGATTCAGATCTGACACTATAAGAGAGTTTTTGTATTCTTCTCCAGCTCTTGCTCAAACTGAATCAGAACTTGCAGAAACGGCTTAGCCAGACGCTGATCGGATGCTGGTTGGGCCTGGAAATGTTCCAAACGATTCAGATCTGACACCATAAGACGTTTTGTATTCTTCTCCAGCTCTTGCTCAAACTGAATCAGAACATGCAGAAACGGCTTAGCTAGACGCTGATCGGATGCTGGTTGGGCCTGGAAATGCTCTAAACGATTCAGATCTGACACCATAAGAAGTTTTGTATTCTTCCTACTCTTGCTCAAACTGAATCAGAACTTGCAGAAACGGCTTAGCCAGACGCTGATCGGATGCTGGTTGGGCCTGGAAATGCTCTAAACGATTCAGATCTGACACTATAAGAAGTTTTGTATTCTTCCCAGCTCTTGCTCAAACTGAATCAGAACTTGCAGAAACGGCTTAGCCAGACGCTGATCGGATGCTGGTTGGGCCTGGAAATGCTCCAAACGATTCAGATCTGACACTATAAGAAGTTTTGTATTCTTCTCCAGCTCTTGCTCAAACTGAATCAGAACTTGCAGAAACGGCTTAGCCAGACGCTGATCGGATGCTGGTTGGGCCTGGAAATGCTTTAAACGATTCAGATCTGTCACCATAAGAAGTTTTGTATTCTTCTCCAGCTCTTGCTCAAACTGAATCAGAACTTGCAGAAACGGCTTAGCCAGACGCTGATCGGATGCTGGTTGGGCCTGGAAATGCTTCAAACGATTCAGATCTGTCACCATAAGAAAGTTTTGTAATTCTTCCAAAACTCCTTGCTCAAACTGAATCAGAACTTGCAGAAACGGCTTAGCAGACGCTGATCGGATGCTGGTTGGGCCTGGAAATGCTCCAAACGATTCAGATCTGTCGCTATAAGAAGTTTTGTATTCTTCACAAACTCTTGCTCAAACTGAATCAGAACTTGCAGAAACGGCTTAGCCAGACGCTGATCGGATGCTGGTTGGGCCTGGAAATGCTCCAAACGATTCAGATCTGACACTATAAGAAGTTTTGTATTCTTCTCCAGCTCTTGCTAAAACTGAATCAGAACTTGCAGAAACGGCTTAGCCAGACGCTGATCGGATGCTGGTTGGGCCTGGAAATGCTCAAACGATTCAGATCTTACGCTTTAAGAAGTTTTTAGTCTCTCCAGCTCTTGCTCAAATTGTATTCTTCCCAAACTCTTCTCAAACTGAATCAAAATTCCAGAACGGCTTTGCCGACGCTGATCGGAGCTGGTGGGACTGAAAATGCTATAAACGTTTTAAACTGACACCCTAAAAGTTTTGTATTTTTTCCCAAACTCTTGCCCAAAATGAATCAGAACTTTTAGGAACGGCTTGACAGACGTAATCGGATGCTGGTTGGCCCGGAAAAGCTCCAAAAAATTCAGATCGTCACCCTAGGAAGTTTTTTTTTTTCTCCAGCTCTTTCTCAAATGAATCAGAACTTTCAGAAAAGGCTTACCCGCTGATCGGGTGATGGTTGGGCATGGAAATGCTCCAAAAGATTTAGATCTGACCTATAAGAATTTTGTATTCT
>CAJHNH020006064.1:0-15268 GCA_905116865.2 Candidula unifasciata
CCTTAAATAACGGCATTGGAAAGGAAGACTTGGCCAGCATATCAATGAAGAGTATTAATGTTGAAAGAGGAGATGGCTGACGTTTGATCGCCGTCTGTCCTGCAGATATCGCGTGGAGCAGACTGTTATCAAATGCTACCGTAGCCTGACGGCACTGAGAATGCCGGTGACATAGCATTCATCACTCTCTAAAGGGGTTTTGTGTGAGACCCAGATTTTCAATTTTTTTTGTGTGTTAAAAGCGCTGTCATGGTGAAATATACAACACGCGAAATCAAGGCCATTGCGGAACACCCTATTGACCATGTGTCAATCAGAAGTGAGCTAGAATGTGGGAAGAAGGAATTAGGAAGTGTCGATCCGGCAAGGAGGGACGGATGAGAGCAAGAGATTGATGTGTGTATAATCAGTGTGCTACGGACGACGTACGTATGGGTATGCCCGGTGTGCTATGATGTAGATTCTTATATCAGTAATCTGTAATCAGTGGTCAGTTAGTGTGGTGTCGAATGCAGCCTTTAATCTAAGGTTCCTAACTTACTTCAGTCGGTGTTATTCAATTGTGCGATCTATAGTCTCGTGACTAAACCTCCACCCGTCTCAATTCTAGATTGAAATATGTGTTTTGTCAGGACATGAGGTTACACAAGGGTGGGGTAGTCGGTCCGACGCTTCAACCCACTGAGGAAAGGTCCAGTGTATATATATATATATATATATATATATATATATATATATATATATATATATATATATATATAGAAGCAAAAATGCTACAGAGAGCCACGCTGAAGAAATATAATGGACACAGAGAAAGGGGAAGACCAAGCAAGAGATGGAGCGACATCATCAGGAGCAGCCTGACGGAAATAAACGTCAACATGTAAAATATATTGGAAACAGCGCAGAAACGTTCCTTTCATTCTCCCCTCCTCCTCTCCCCTCCCCCTCCTCCTCCCTCCCCCCCCCCCCTTTTACAAGATCTCACTGAGATAGTGGAAGAGAAAACTAAGAAGAAGAAGAAGATTATCAAGAAGATGAGGATGAAGCAAAAATGAAATTCCTAATCAGTTTCTGTCACCACTGATTGATTACCGGCACCGTGAGGACTGCAATAGCTGGGGCATATGGGGCATAGAGTGGGTTTGACAGGTAGCAGATGGACATCAGTTTCTGTCCCCACTGATTGATTACCGGCATCGTGAGGACCGCAATAGCTGGGGCATAGAGTGGGTTTGACAGGTAGCAGATGGACATCAGTTTCTGTCCCCACTGATTGATTACCGGCATCGTGAGGAGTGCAATAGCTGGGGCATAGAGTGGGTTTGACAGGCAGCAGGTGTACAAAAACTGCGAGCAGAAAGGAGCCATAATATACACAAACACCTACACACACTCGCAGGCCCCAGCTGAAGAGACAAGGCCAGTCACATAAATGGAGGTGAGCGCTATCTGCGGCAACGCAGCTCAAAGCCTCGGAATGCTGAAGAAGATACAATTATTTCAATGACCTTACCATTGTCTGCAACATGTGTTAACGATAGGAAAGATGTATGAAAACAGAGACGATAAAAGACAACAGTAGACCAATCTTGAAAGCCTTTTACGTGCCTAAATTCACGAATGGTATGATAGTATAGAAACATATCGTTAGAGATGACAAGATGTGAACAGATATTATCGCCAAGTTCAGCCGAAATGACACATAATGATGATGTATACTCTACCACTGTGTTTATCATTAGGCCTGTTTCTTTTTTAAATAAAAATTTGTAAAGCCATGGTTTGATCAACTGTTGATCAGAATCTTGTCCGTTTTCCATAGGTGTGTGTTGGGGGTGGGATGGGGAGGGGGGGGGGGTATGGGTGTCGTAGATTTGACTAATGCAAACATCTTATTGTCTGTGTCCAGTTGCCCACTAAGGAGATCAAATAATTTATTGTTTTTATAACGCAGCACTTGGTCATCCCCATGGTGCTGAGTTGTCATCTTCAGCAGCCTGCCCAGATTTCTAATTCCAGGGCTGCCAGTCACAGTCTGATAATTGTGTCTGTGTAGCTTTGCCTCTGAGTGTGGAGCGTCATTCAGATCCCATAGTCACTTGCCGTGTTTCTTCACTAGTTCCCATAGGGCTTTACCAACATGTAGCATGTTTTGCACAGTAATGCAGCTGCAACTAATCTGTCCTACTGTTCATTTTCCAACACACCTACATAACAAATTAAGCTTTTTCCTGGGCATCAATGGAGCGAAACTTGCCACTAGGACCGGGGCATGCCTTTCTCTGTGTTGATCAACAAACATGCATTGTGAGTCTGTTACAATCAAAATATGTGTGAAGCTGTTTCCTTAAATAGCGAGAAGATTTCAGGACCGCCTCCATTAACATTCCCAAACTACATACTATGGCGTATCCTACGCTTTGTTGCTCTGATCTGCTTATTTTCGCTTTAACAATGAATCGTCACGCACTTTTCTGAATCTCAACAAAGACCAGATTGTGTAGAATAACAAATCATCGATGCAGAAATTGTCTTGCATCCGTTGTTAGGCTTCTGATTCTGCAGCGCGTGCCGACCAGGCCTAATTTGATTGGAACCCTAGCCAATTGTATTTTGACGCATGACTCAATCTTTTGGCTGTGTCATCATCATCAGCGTCATCCATCATGTGCCCTCACATGTCACATAGGGCTCGCATTTCTCCACTCCGATCTACTGTAAACAACACTCTTGCCTCCGAGATGGAGTTCAGACCAGCCTTTCTAGGGTCTCGTAATAATGCTCTTTCTAATGTTTCCCTTGGACTGCCTCTTTTTCTCAGATCGTATGTGTGTTTTTTTTTTTTTTTCTCTGTGATATATGTTTCTCGAGATATATGTTTCTTTAGATATCTGTTTCTTTAGATAACTGTTTTTTTAGATAATTTTTTTTTTTAGAAATATGTTTCTTTAGATATATGTTTCTTTAGATTTTTGTTTGTTTAGATATATGTTTCTTAGGATATCTGTTTAATAACAACAAGACACAAACTGTGCACTTTAAACTCTCATAGAACCCTTCAAATCTACCTAGGTAACACACCAGTAGAAAGTGTAACTGAGCACAAAACTTTAGGCCTGATCATCGATGGAAATCTCACCTTCAACTCCCATGTGCAAACACTTGTTAAGCAAACTGCTACAAAGGTATATCACCTAGCAAAAATTAAAAACTTTCTGGATGAAAACACTTGGAAATTATTCTATACTTCTCAAAATACAGACCCACATAGACTATTGCTCTACAATACGGGATGGATGTGCAAATTCAGTCAGCAAACGACTGAAAGCACTCCACAGAAGGGGTTCGTTTAATAGCTAATCTAATAGTCATGGAAGTGACTGTTCGCACCTATATAAAGAACTTACGCTATTACCGCTCCAGGAAAGCCTACTATTCAATAAAGCTTAACTTATTCATAAAAATATATCTTAAAATGCTCCATGCTACCCTTGGCCATTATTTAAATGCAGTGGGAGGCATAGCAATCACCTTAAAATATTGCATATCTCTAAACCTAGAATAGACCTATACAAAACAAGCTTATCGTACTCTGCAGTTCAGCCGTGGAATAATCTTCAACCGGAAATTTAAAAAAAAACATAAATAACCCCTATGCATACAATCGGAAACTATTTGAATATTATCTCACTACAGACTATATGCCCTCTTAAAAGATTATAGTATGTTAGGGCTATGATGTATTTCCATGAGATGTCTTATTTAATTTTTTTGTTTCCTTTCTGTTTTAAAACTGAAGGTTATTATTGTCTAAAAAAAGGGAAATGCCAGTCGAATGTTTGTAAATAATATGTAATTAATGTTTATGATGTTTATATTATGCGACCTGTAAGACTTATATCATTGTTGGAATAGGCTTATTACTATATTCTTTAAAACGTTCAGTAATGTCAGTATAATTAGATCACATTCCAGCTTTTGTAATTGAGACTTAGATGTTGTTAACTTTTCTTCCCCTTAATTCCTAATTTTTTATTCCTCTTATTATTATTGTTTTTGTTATTATTATTTTTATTATTATTAACTGTGAAACAAGGTACATATGAATCATTGTATGCAAAGAGCGGAGAGGAAGGGCAGAATGTTAGACGGGCCAGCGTGCCCAATTCCTAACCCTCTAAAAATAAAGTTTGTTCGTTCGTTCGTTTGTTCGTTCGATATATGTTTCGTAAGATATCTGTTTGGTTAGACATATATCAATTTCGTTAGATATATATTTCTTTAGATATCTATTTCGTTAGATACAATAACTCCCTATCACAAACCAACGTAATAAATACTGGAGTACCCCAGGGCCCAGGGCTCTGTTCCTCGTCCTGTAATATATACCATATACATAAATTTTCTTTCTTTATGTCTGTCGTCGCACTGTCACTTATTTATAGACGACTGTATAGTCTATACAAGTGCTCAAATGTGTGATATTTTAGAGTAATCTTTAAAAGAGAAATTAAACAATTTAGTTTCCTGAAGCCATGCAACCGCATGCAAATAAACATTGGTAAAACAAAATGTATGTTAAAATCTATAAAACTAAAACTATATTCTTTAAAGGCACGGAATAATCGTCAACTCTACACCAATAACAATCCAGTAGAATGTGTAGCTGAGCACAGAGCTTTAGGCGTAATTATTGATAGAAATTTAACCTTCACCCCTCTTCTGCTAAACAAGTATACCAGCTTGCAAACTAAATATGCAGACACTCTCTGGATGAAAACACCAGAGGGATTTTCTATACCTCCCATATTCAGACCCATCTAAACTACTGCAACACACTATGGAATCGCTGTCCAAGTTCAATCCTGAAACATTTTAAAGCAATTCGTAAAACAGCTGTAGGCTTAGTCAGTAATATTCAACGGATCAACAACATGGCACATGTGTGTAACCCATAAGTACTCCATTCTACTTCTAACTCAAGCCTGAGTCTAAAGTTTCTCAGCGCAGTGCACGAACTCTGCTTCACCGGCGAGGATTCTGAAATACTTTGGGTAGATAACTTCAAATTTTGCCCGGTTTGATACGACGGGCTACTTACGTGCGCAACAATACACACGGGCGCCCAATTCTATTACCCAGACACCAGAGGAAATTACTAGAAGTACATATGAACAAAATCTCAGCCTTCCCTGGGGTTTGAACCCGAAAACTACAGCACTCGAGGCGGATGCCATACCTTGATATCACTCAGCCCTCTGGAATTTTGTACCTCTTTCAGAGCCGATGTTTTGGCGGAAAGAGGGAAATGGGGTGGGGGAGGAGGTAGAGAGGGATAATAGACAAACGCACGGTGAATGGAGACTCATTTTTGTTCAGATTTGCTGAAATCGGATGTGTTCTCCCCAATGTGCAGATACAGCATGCTCGCTGTAAACCACAACACAGAATGATAACTGTTCTCTTTATGGCAAACGCGGAGGAAGAAGAATTTGTCACAGCATGTCGAATCTTCTAAATCCTCTTCTGCCTCTCAGACTGAAGCTGAGGCTCATGAACAAACCGTTTCTAGATTTCTCAACTGGGTGGATTTGGTAGTCTGTTGGTAGTCTGTTGGTAGTCTGTAGGTAGTCTGTTGGTAGTCTGTTGGTAGTCTGTTGGTAGTCTGTTGGTAGTCTGTTGGTAGTCTGTTGTTAGTCTGTTGGTAGTCTGTTGGTAGTTTGTTGGTAGTCTGTTCGTAGTTTGTTGGTAGTCTGTTGGTAATTTGTTAGTAGCTTGTTGGTATTTTATTGGTAGTTTGTTGGTAGTCTGTTGGTAGTCTGTTGGTAGTTTGTTGGTAGTCTGTTGGTAGTCTGTTGGTAGTTTGTTGGTAGTCTGTTGGTAGTTTGTTGGTAGTCTGTTGGTGGTCTGTTCGTAGTTTGTACTACATGAAGCCGTTGTTAGTCTGTTCTCTTTGAAGACTTTGGTAGTCTGTTCTACTTGAAGCCGTTGGTAGTCTGTTCTACTTGAAGCCGTTGGTAGTCTGTTCTACTTGAAGCCGTTGGTAGTCTGTTCTACATGAAGCCGTTGGTAGTCTGTACTACCTGAAGCCGTTGGTAGTTTGTTCTTCTTGAAGCCGTTGGTAATTTGTACTACTTGAAGCAGTTGGTAATTTGTTCTACCTGAAGCCGTTGGTAGTCTGTACTACCTGAAGCCGTTGGTATTGTGTTCTACTTAAAGCCGTTGGAATTGTGTTCTACTTGAAGACGTTAGTAGTCTGTTCTACTTCAAGCCGTTGGTAGTTTGTTCTACTTGAAGCCGTTGATAGTTTGTTCTACTTGAAGCCGTTGGTAGTTTGTTCTACTTGAAGCCGTTGGTAGTTTGTTCTACTTCAAGCCGTTGGTAGTGTGTTTTATTTGAGGACGTTGGTAGTCTGTTCTACTTGAAGACGTTTGTAGTTTGTTCTACTTGAAGCCGTTGGTAGTGTGTTCTACTTGAGGACGTTGGTAGTTTGTTCTACTTGAAGCCGTTGGTAGTGTGTTCTACTTGAGGACGTTGGTAATCCGTTCTATTTGAAGCTGTTAGTAGTTTGTTTTACTTGAAGCCGTTGATAGTTTGTTCTACCTGAAGCTGTAGGTACTTTTACGCTAGCGATCATGTTTTCCTCTTACAACATGGATGGACAACTATTTAGGACCTGGAGAACTAATAATGAAAACACTAGAAAAGAATTTTCCAGAAATGAAAGGAAACATCTCAGAGAAACATCTTCATCAAACAGACACAAATGAATGTCGCAATCCAGTATTACTCTCAGATTTATGGGTCTTAAGTATACACATACGTGTTGAGACAAGTAGATGCACGGCACTGTGAAAGTTCGGTTTCCGGACTCCGTCCTCTGCTTCCAGTCTGCAGATGTTAGGAGTCCATATGCATCGTTAGTAATAATCATGGAACAGACAGTTTCGGTATACGTAAAGATCTTAAAATATTACCGCTCCATAAACTACTGCTTTTCAATAACGCAAAAGTTATTCACAAAATCTTATTAGCAAATGCGCCAGATTACCCTTAGCCATTCTTTAAGTATAATGGGCGACATAGCAAAACGCGTAAACATATTACACATCCCTAAACTAAGAATAGACTTGTACAAAACAAGCTTGGCGTACTATGCAGCTCATATGTGGAACCAAAGGCCACAGCCAAACAAAAACACCAACAACCATAGTAAATACAAATGGAAGCTTTTTTGAATATTATCCAACTGCAGAATCCATGCCACTTAAAAGATCATATGATGCCAGGCTTATTGTTGATTTCCAGCAAGATTTATAATCGTCATCATCATCATCATCGCGTAAAACTGCGTGTCGTAGGGTGGCCAGTTTATGTTGACTGATCAGCTCTCTCCACTTTTGGCGATCAGTTGCGATGGACTTTATGGTTGCCTGCCTGAGGCCTGTCCAGTCAGTCAGGTTCTGTAACCAGGTCTTTCTTGGTCTGCCTCTTCTCCTCTTTTCCTCTACCGAGCCCTACAGTATTGTTTCTGAGAGGCCGTTAGATCCTAATACATGTCCAAACAATTGCTTTTTTTCGCGTTTTACCCTTAGCTTAAAAAAAAAAAAAAACTTAAATTTGCCAAGATGTATAAAAAAGGTTGTTGCGTATCCTTTACAGGACGTTGCAGAACCAACCCTAACAGCCCCTGGCTGTTGTGTGGTTTCTCTAGGCAAATTACGTCCAGTAGTTTGCCATTGCTTCCTGGACGGTCGGCTTTCTTGATACCACTGTCGAAACCAACGCAAGGCGCATTGCCCGCAGCTGGGATCGAACCCGGCATCCCGGCATTACGAAGCGAAGTGTTCGCATCGACTTAGCCACAGAGCCGACCAAGATGTATAATACAATATAATACCATACAATTGTTTTAAAATGTAGGCATACTTAGAGCACATCGTTACCGAGATGTTACTGCTGATGTCTGTTATTTTTATTATGATTATTATTTGCTAAAACAATATGTATATGAATAATGAATGCATGGAATGAGGCCAGAAGGACAGAATGTAAGACGGGCTTTATTTCCCAATTCCTAACCATTTGAAAATAAAATTTATTTGTTCGTTCATTCGTTCGTTCCTTCGATATTGGTTTCGTAGATACCTGTATCGTTAGATATCTGTATCGTTAGATATCTGTATCGTTAGATATATGTATCGTTAGATATCTGTATCGTTAGATATCTGTATCGTTAGATATCTGTATCGTTAGATATCTGTATCGTTAGATATCTTTTTCTTTAATATATGTATCGTTAGATATCTGTATCGTTAGATATCTGTATCGTTAGATATCTGTATCGTTAGATATCTGTATCGTTAGATATCTCTATCGTTAGATATCTGTATCGTTAGATATCTGTATCGTTAGATATCTGTATCGTTAGATATCTGTATCGTTAGATATCTGTATCGTTAGATATCTGTATCGTTAGATATCTGTATCGTTAGATATCTGTATCGTTAGATATCTGTATCGTTAGATATCTGTTTCGTTAGATATCTGTATCGTTAGATATCTGTATCGTTAGATATCTGTATCGTTAGATATCTGTATCGTTAGATATCTTTTTCTTTAATATATGTATCGTTAGATATCTGTATCGTTAGATATCTGTATCGTTAGATATCTGTATCGTTAGATATCTGTATCGTTAGATATCTGTATCGTTAGATATCTGTATCGTTAGATATCTTTTTCTTTAACATATGTATCGTTAGATATCTGTATCGTTAGATATCCGTGTTGTAAGGTATCTGTGTCGTTAGATGTCTTTTTCGTATATATCTTTCGGATAGCCAGGCAGTCTGTCTGTCTGTTCATTTCCCAATTCACGTGTATAACTTGAAGAAAATATCCAGACAATGCTCTTCACCCGTGAACTTCGAAGCGAAACATGCCACTCTGCACGAAGCATGCCACTCTGCACGAAACATGCCACTGCACGAAACATGCAAGAAGCATCCTTGTCCGCACATTCCTCGGCGTGATTTCTGAGTCAGATTCTCATTGTCGTTGGAAAGAGCAACCTGCCATACCACATAATGGTAAAGACACATGTCCAGTATGTTGTCTAAACTGTTCGTCTGTCTTCTACTTTCAACTTTCTTGGTTGCTATAGACGACAATATGTCTGGCAGTAGAAAGCATAAGTGTAACAGTTGATTCACGACAATTCACGCCCTGGTGATCTGATTATATACAGAAAAGAGGAAGACGTGCTTGGGAGTTCGTAGCGAAAGCCAATAGAAAATCTTTAGTGCCTGGCATATGATATCACAACATATAGCATGAGAATGGAGGTGGAGGCGGTCACTGCAGCTCTTCGATGGCTAGAGAACAAGATGCATACGCTGGTCGTAATTGTAACTGACTGAAAGCCTGCTGAGAAAGGTAAAGACAGGAATCCTTCGAGCAGAGTGGCAAGCTTCACTGGAAAGGTCACGAGTGGTGAGCATACTTTGAATCTTTTCTCCAGGCCATGACGGCGCAGACCAACAAATAACCAGATTGTGACTGGTATCAACAGTACTTGCACTGGCTGCTGAAGATGCGGACGTAGCACGCATGGGAATGCCCCGAGTGCTGTAATGTCAATTCTTGACTCAACTCAAGCCAAGAAGGAAGTCCCTAGCGCTACACACATCTTCTCTGTCATTATTCGGCAACATGTTGGTGTCGTCAGCATTTTGTGTGCATTTTTCGCTGACATCTTTCTAGCATGCAAGTAGACTTGTTTGTGCTGTTTTATCTGTTTATTATTGTTATCTTCTGAAGACTTCATTCCCACATGTCTTTGTAGTAAGTCATATTCTTGATAAAAGTCTTTTATGGGCCGTGTAGCTTTCTCTTCTACTTCTTCTGTGTTGGCCGGCTATAAACTCCGGCGACCCCCCCCCCCCCCCCCCACCCCCCCACCCTCAGAACATGAGTTTTTTTTTTCACATCCGTTTTACAGATCTAGCTAGCACGTATGCAGACTGATTGTTCATTACTTCTCAGGCAGATACACTCTAACTGTAAAGTTAACACCCCTTATTAGCCAAGAGTCAGGATAAATATTTTTCACATTATCAATGGTGTAATAAGTGTGGACTGGCTCTGCTGCCAAGTGTTAGGATATCTATCACATTATCAATGGTGTAATAAGTGTGGACTGGCTCTGCTGCCAAGTGTTAGGATATCTATCACATTAGCAATGGTGTAATAAGTGTGGACTGGCTCTACTGCCAAGTGTTAGGATATCTATCACATTAGCAATGGTGTAATAAGTGTGGACTGACTCTACTGCCAAGTGTTAGGATATCTATCACATTATCAATGGTGTAATAAGTGTGGACTGGCTCTTCTGCCAATTCTTAGGATATCTATCACATTATCAATGGTGTAATAAGTTTGGACTGGTTCTTCTGCCAAGTCTTAGGATATCTATCACATTATCAATGGTGTAATAAGTGTGGACTGACTCTTCTGCCAAGTCTTAGGATATCTATCACATTATCAATGGTGTAATAAGTGTGGACTGGCTCTTCTGCCAATTCTTAGGATATCTATCACATTATCAATGGTGTAATAAGTGTGGACTGGCTCTACTGCCAAGTCTTAGGATATCTATCACATTAGCAATGGTGTAATAAGTGTGGACTGGCTCTACTGCCAAGTGTTAGGATATCTATCACATTAGCAATGGTGTACCAAGTGTTGACTGGCTCTACTGCCAAGTCTTAGGATATCTATCACATTAGCAATGGTGTAATAAGTGTGGACTGGCTCTACTGCTAAGTCTTAGGACATCTATCACATTAGCAATGGTGTAATAAGTGTGGACTGACTCTACTGCCAAGTGTTATGATATCTATCACATTAGCAATGGTGTAATAAGTGTGGACTGGCTCTACTGCCAAGTCTTAGGATATCTATCACATTATCAATGGTGTAATAAGTGTGGACTGGCTGTACTGCCAAGTGTCAGGATATCTATCACATTATCAATGGTGTAATAAGTGTGGACTGGCTGTACTGCCAAGTGTCAGGATATCTATCACATTATCAATGGTGTAATAAGTGTGGACTGGCTGTACTGCCAAGTGTCAGGATATCTATCACATTATCAATGGTGTAATAAGTGTGAACTAAAAGAGAGGTCGCGTATATAGGCGATGGACAGAATAAATGCCAGAATCACGGGGAATTTCCTTATATAATCACACAAAAAGGCACTCTTCATCCACAGAGGAAATGTCAAATAATCATGAGTAGAATGAGGTTTGGTACAACATAGATGCCGTTTCCCCCACAGCTCACACACAAAAGTGACAAGGAAAAAAGGAGTTGTGTTACCTGCAAACCCTCCTAAGGACCCAACTGGACATCCATGTTTGATGTGGTCAATACCATGCACGTCGTCTTTATTTCATGTAGCAATTGCTTCTACGTCTGTTATACACGTTTAGCCTAAAGCTATTTGGGAATTTGTAAACTTCATTTTCGAAAGGGATTTGTCACATGTATAATATTTCACAGCTGCTTGTTGACTAGGCAGTGACGAGCAAACAGTTAGGCTCGACCAAAGTCGCTTGATGCGAATGATGTTTGTCGTGATGCTCGGCTGTGTTCTCGTGATGCCTCGACTGGTGACCACTTTGGAAGGAAATGGTATGGAGTGGTAAATATTGTTTTATATATTGTAACTTTAGCACAATGTCTTCATTTAAAGTAGCTGACACCGTTTATATAACTAGACATACTTCCACTGCCTGTGGTTTATGAATAAATGTATTGACACCACGGCACTCGTGACATTCCCATACGTGCCCCATCCCCTTCTTCAGTCACCAAAGAAGACATGTCATGTTAGCAGTATCAGCCTCAACATGATTAAAAGTCCGCTTTTGTTTCCACTTCAATGTTAAACATCTTCCACAACCTCTATTTACCCCCACCCACCCTCCTCTCTTTTCAGTGTATGGATTCTCTACAAGTTCTTTGGCACTGTCAACTTGAACCACAGACCCTTCACCACATCTGCGTTATTATATAGTAGCTTCCAGCTCAGAGAAGCAGTAGCAGTTTATCTTTCAGCCTGCTCGTTACCTCGCACACCTGAATATGCTGCAGAGAAAAGCCATGGTATGCTCTTTATCTGGGTCATATCTAGTCATGTAAGCCAATATGCGCACAGATTACCAGTTTCAGTTTTCTGAAACATGCTCTGTGAGTCTGTTACAAACACAAGATGTCGGACTGTGCTGTTCTCGGACCATCTAAAAGCTTCCATAACTGCTTCCAATTCCATGATTTATTATTACTTTTTTTACCACGATTTTATAGCCGTGTTCATTACCCTTTGCAATAAAACGCCAAGTACTCTCCTTTCCCTACAGACCCATTTGCATGTCTACGATTTACACATTTCGGACCAGTCTAACTGTGATTGGATCCCAATTTAGGTCATACACGAAACGAACCAATACGCTTTTGAGAAAAGATTCACGACAGTCATTCATTCAATTCGAATGCCAGCTTAGAAACCTCACCAAGTATGCTAACGAAACAATAAATAAGGAAACGAGCCAGAAACAAACAGCCAATCATTAGATCAGCCTAGTACACAATCGATGAACCCACACATCAACCATGTAGTAAGCAATCGATGAACCCACACATCAACCGTGTAGTAAACAATCGATAAACCCACACATCAACCGTGTAGTAAACAATCAATGAACCCACACATCACCCATGTAGTAAACAATCAATGAACCCACACATCAACCATGTAGTAAACAATCGAGGAACCCACACATCAACCGTGTAGTAAACAATCGATGACCCCACACATCAACCGTGTAGTAAACAATCGATGACCCCACACATCAACCGTGTAGTAAACAATCGATAAACCCACACATCAACCGTGTAGTAAACAATCAATGAACCCACACATCAACCGTGTAGTAAACAATCGATGAACCCACACATCAACCATGTAGTAAGCAATCGATGAACCCACACATCAACCGTGTAGTAAACAATCGATAAACCCACACATCAACCGTGTAGTAAACAATCAATGAACCCACACATCACCCATGTAGTAAACAATCAATGAACCCACACATCAACCATGTAGTAAACAATCGAGGAACCCACACATCAACCGTGTAGTAAACAATCGATGACCCCACACATCAACCGTGTAGTAAACAATCGATGACCCCACACATCAACCGTGTAGTAAACAATCGATAAACCCACACATCAACCGTGTAGTAAACAATCAATGAACCCACACATCAACCGTGTAGTAAACAATCGATGAACCCACACATCAACCGTGTAGTAAACAATCGATAAACCCACACATCAACCGTGTAGTAAACAATCGATGAACCCACACATCAACCGTGTAGTAAACAATCGATAAACCCACACATCGACCGTGTAGTAAACAATCGATGAACCCACATATCGACCGTGTAGTAAACAATCGATGAACCCACACATCAACCGTGTAGTAAACAATCGATAAACCCACACATCAACCGTGTGGTAAACAATCGATAAACCCACACATCAACCATGTAGTTAACAATCGATAAACCCACACATCAACCGTGTAGTAAACAATCGATTAGACCACTACAGAACCAATTGCTTAGACTACTTACAGAACCTGTGTGTGTGTGTGTGTGTGTGTGTGTGTGTGTGTGTGTATGTGTGAGTGTATATATATATATATATATATATATATATATATATATATATATATATATATATATATATCCATATATTTAAATAACAGAACTGTGTATAAATACTCAATAATGTTCAAGTAATATTTCAGAATGTAATGTTGGATGGTTCGGCAACAACTGTAATTTACATTGCCACTGTCAGCTGTACCCGTTCTGTGGCGTGTCTGGCGACTGTCTCTACAATGACGTGTGCAACAAGTTTTATTTTGGGCCCTCGTGTCAGTATGGTTAGTACTACCGTGAGCCTGACTACATCTTCTGTTTAGTTTTAATTTCACGGTTCAGAATTATTGCCATTGCTGCTCACTGTTGACCCAGTCGTCTGCTATCGTACCACTAGTAGATTATGAGCAAAATCCGCGAGTACTGTAGCACCTGTGTGACACCAGATAGGTGCAGGACACAAACACACGACTTCCAAGAGTCTTCGATAGTTCTGATATCATGTCAACATTTGTTTTACATGCAGACTTGTTGGTTATATGATGCTAGCTAGCATCATTCGGCTGCCGAGCAGTAACCTTGCTAAGCTGGGTCGACCCGTGAGTCCAGGCCACTGAGTTTAGAAACCACATCAAGTAAGATTAGAAACTCTGACCACCAGGTCATCGTGCAGATTGATTAGTTACTGCCTTGCTAAGGCGATCAGGAGTTGCTGCAGCAGACGAGGATTTCGATTGTTCTATGTCCATTATATTTTAGGAAAGACTTTTCTTCTTCTACAATCGACTACACAGTATATTATTTGTCAGACAAGTCAACACAGAAGATAGAATGCAGACATAATACCACGCAACATATGCTGCTACATAATCTCAGAACATCAAATGTTACCAACCCTTTACTGCCAAAGACAGCCAGATATGTACAAAATACACAACTACCGAAAGAACAACAAAAATGACCAAATTTATCCTGGTAGAGACAGAGCAACACAAAACATACATTGTAAAAGACAGTGCAACACAGAACATATACTGTTAGAGACAGAACTACACACAACATATACTGTTACAGAACAACACAGAACATATTATGTCACAGACAGAAGAACACAGAACATATACTGTTACAGACACAACTACTGAACAACACAGAACATATACTGTTACAGACAGAACAACACATAAGTAGTGGGGTAGCGTAATACGGGCCGCATTTCAGAAATCGATCTCTCTTTATCCTTAGTAAAAGATGGCGGCCAAAAGTGATTGGTTCTTTCTGGCGGCTTTATATATCCTTAGTAAATATCGATCGGGTAAGCCGCCCTCTTTGTCCTTAGTAAATATCGATCGGGCGGCTGATGACAGCACAAGTGATTGGTTTTAGGGAAAGGTATAGGAAATCGATACTTTGTAGATGCATTATTATCTTCATAACTGCAGGTGACAGGTGGCGTTATATAAAGGGTGAGGTCAGGAAACACTATTTAGGTGAGGCAGCGGGGGCAGGGGACCCGGGGC
>CAJHNH020006065.1:0-15266 GCA_905116865.2 Candidula unifasciata
ATATATATAATATATATTATATATATATATATATATATCTATATATATAATATATTTATAATATATAATTTTATAAATTTTTATAATGCTGGGCAGTTTTTTCCTTGTCTTTAAGGCAATGCACTAATTTAAAAAGAACCCCTGCCTTTTTTTTAAGTAAATAATGGATCTATTTTTTTTCCAAATTTTTCTGCGGGCCGTTTTGGGGGGACAGCCCCCACAAAAATTGGGGAAAACCACACAGCGAGCCTAATCAGTAAAACAAATTTCCCCCAAATTTGGGAGCTTTAAAAAACTTGGGCCACCTTACTGGCTGGTGTTTGACTGGTGGGTTTGACGGCGGTGTGACTGGCTGGTGGGTTTGGACCTGGTGTTTTTAAAGGTTGGGGGTTAGACGGGGTGGTGTTTAACTGGTTGGGGTTTTGACTGGTGGTTTTTTGAAATGGCTGGGGTTAGACTGGGGTGTTTTTTTAAAGGGGTGGTTTTTTAGGGCCCGGGTGTATATATATACATTAGAAACAGTCGTTTAACGAAGGCAGGCGGGTCGTTGTAGGGGCGACGCCTGCTGGTGGATGTAATGTCCTAAGTCCCTTCCCCAGCCAATAATGAGGGTACTGCTGGGGTGACCGTTTATTAATCCTCATATAATGCTTACGGTCAAAATGGATGCTAGGCACGGCCACTTTTTTTAATCCCTGCCAGACGGTGGCCGTTGCATTTTTGCTCCATTTGTAGACTGGAAGGATATAGTTTCGTCGCCCAGCTTCTGAGTTGAGTGCATGGTGTGACACTGTGAGCTACGAGTGTTTTTCGTTGGCACAGGAGCGGAGCAACAATGGGGTGACCCGTTTGCTATGAAGCTGAAACTAGGATTACCAGATTACCAGATATATACATACACACACACATAGTTAAGGTGATTAGTGTGATGCCTACCACAACAATCATCAAGTCTGATCGGTCCATAAAATATAGGCCTAGCCCTATATGTCCAGAAAGAGTTCTTTACTTTACATATCACCCAGTGATTCGGAGTTGTGGTATTTATATTATAATCTATCACTTTTCAAGGAGAACTATAAGAAATTGCGGAGATAACAGACCAACAGTAAACATTCCCAAGACCCCATCAGCAGACTCAACAGAAAGCAACATACAACAATTTTCCGTCTACGAACAGAGCAGTGCAGGCTCAACTACCTCATGAATAAAATAAAGATTATACAGTTCCTAAAGTGCGTGTCAAACTGGACCAGAGACACCTGAGCACATTATATAGGCCAGCACACTATATCTAACCTACGAAAAGAAACATGCCTTTTAGAGAAAGATACGTAGAGGGAATTAAATGCTATGATATAATAACTAATGTAGAGCTTTGGGAGAGAACTAAACAGGCTCCAGTGGACCAAGAGGTGAGGAAAAGACGCTGGCGTTAGATAGGACACACACTGAGAAAACAGGAGAACAGCATAACTAGAATGTCTTTGCATTGGAACCCACAGGGGCATAGGAATAAAGGAAGGCCTAAAACACGTGGAGAAGAGAGCTGGAGAATGAAGTTAGAAAGATGGGCAGAGCCCCATGTAATGGCGAAAGATAGAACGACTTGGCGTGAGTTAGTTGAGGGCCTATGCTCCACTGGGGGATAGAAAGGCAGAAGAATAAAACGTAGAACAAGCTGTGTGCAACTATGGGAGACCTGCAGCTGACATGAGAGTTCACAGAAGCAGCCCACCTGAATGACATCTTATTTCTTTCATTTGAAATAAATTATTTCTGATCTGTTTCTAACGGAAACATGCGATGGATAAAAATCAAGAGTATGGTACCAATTATCGATGGAGACACATCATTATCATGTGCCATACCGATACGTATCTGTTGTGGTCAGCTGGAATCGTGGATCAGGTCTTCTTGTTGCTGGAATCGTGGATCAGGTCTTCTTGTTGCGCCCACACAGGGTGAAAGGGCGGGGGGGGGGGGACTAACCGACTCGTTAACAAGCATATTGTAAATAGAAACTAATTAAAATTGTCTGAGAAGCCAGGATCCAAGTCTGCATACAGGTAAGCCAGATTTGTGAAATTCTTGTACACGGAAAACTCAAGTTCTGGAACAAGACCAAAATCCAGAAGTGGACGAACAGTCAGAACTTGCCACATTAGTATATGGTCACTGAATGCTAAGAAGAACAAGAAGAAGATTGATTGGTGAGCCACTATTATACAATGTCCAGACACTTACCTACAATGTCCAGACACTTACCTACAATGTCCAGACACTTACCTACAATGTCCAGACACTTACCTACAATGTCCAGACACTTACCTACAATGTCCAGACACTTACCTACAATGTCCAGACACTTACCTACAATGTCCAGACACTTACCTATAATGTCCAGACACTTACCTACAATGTCCAGACACTTACCTATAATGTCCAGACACTTACCTATAATGCCCAGACACTTACCTATAATGTCCAGACACTTACCTACAATGTCCAGACACTTACCTACAATGTCCAGACACTTACCTACAATGTCCAGACACTTACCTACAATGTCCAGACACTTACCTACAATGTCCAGACACTTACCTACAATGAAGTCTGAAGGTCTGGGTTCCAGTGCTGACTGGTCTATAGAAATCATCATCATGAGGTGCTTTGCCGACTGGGGTGGGCGATCATGCCTCTCCATAATCTGCGATCTCATGCAGCATGTATCAGTTCGTGTGCCGACACATCTCCAGGCCATGCAACAAGACTGTCAAGCATCTTCTCTCGTTGTCTTCCTCTATCCCTCCTTCCACATATCTTCCCAGTGGTCACAACATGTTCTATTTTTCCTCTTCTCATAACATTGCCGAAAAATGATGACTATCTCCTTCTGATGTCTGTGATAAGTTGTCTTCGGGCTCCCGCCTCTTTCAAAACCTCTTGGTTGCTCTTTCTGGTTGTCCAAGGTATTCTAAGCATTCTTCTGTAAAAACCACTCTCTGAGGCCTCTAGAAATTGTTTGGCCTGCCTACCGATTGTCCAGGATTCACATTCCATATGTTAAAACTGGATGTATGTAGCAAGCAAGAATTCTTTTTCTAACTCTCAATGACAAGGATATATTGCACAAGATGTTTTTCATTTTCATTTTTCATTTTATCAATGCCCTCAGAGAAATGGGAAGGATAGAGGACTTTGGTGGCAGTGAATCCACATCACTCGCTAGAATGGCAGACTTGGGAATTAAGATCGGCATAGCAAAAAACGAGACACACACCAGACACGCCAGAAGACTTGTTAATCAACATAGAACTGGTATTATTAGTCATCGGACGTTGGGGTTCATACTGAAGTTTTTCATTTTATAAAATGCGGTTATTGCCTTCCTATTCTGTTTCTTATCTCAGTTATGCATCTTCCATCTGATGTTATCCATGTACCCAGATGCTTAAATTTCTGTACTTGTCCTAAAATAACACCATCGACTTTTATTACACATTTAGGAATAATTCGTTTCTTTGAAACCACCATTACTTCTGTCTTCGCATTATTCAAACTGGAGCAAAGCATTGAACTCAACTCACCACTTTACATTGGATTTATAGACTATGAAAAAGCATTTGACAGCATAGATAGGGAATCTCTCTGGAAATTGATGGGGCACTATGGAATCCCACAGAAAATTATCAACTTAGTAAAGGCAACATATAAAGACATGAAATGTCGAGTTCTTCATGAGGGAAAGCTAACAGATGCATTTGAAATAAAAACAGGTGTGCGACAGGGATGTCTTTTGTCGCCTCTCTTATTTTTACAGGCTATAGACTGGACTATGAAAACAGTAACTGCTAACACCAAGAATGGAATTCAGTGGACCCCTACAAAACAGCTTGATGATCTGGACTTCGCTGATGATATTGCTCTTCTGTCCCATTCACGGAATCAGATACAAGATAAATTAAATATACTTAATGCGAGATCACAGCAGCTTGGTCTGAAAATCCATAAAGGAAAGACAAAGATAATGAGAATAAATCAGGCAAATAGTAATGTGGTTTCTCTTAATGGCACCCCATTCCAAGACGTGGAGTCGTACACCTATTTAGGCAGTAATGTAGATAAAGATGGAGGAACTGATAGAGATATTAAAATAAGAATACAAAAGGCAAGAGGGGCTTTCATAGCACTAGGGAATTTGTGGAGGTCAAAAGAAATTAAAATAAATACTAAACTAAAAATTTTTAATTCTAATGTCAAATCAGTACTATAGTATGGGGCGGAAACATGGAGAACAACCAAGGCAATTACTAATAAATTACAGACATTCATTAACTGGTGCCTGCGCAGAATAGATGGAATAAAATGGTATGATAGAATAACTATTGTAGAACTTTGGGAGAGAACTAAACAGGCTCCATTGGATCAGGAAGTGAGGAAAAGACGCTGGCGTTGGATAGGGCACACACTGAGAAAACAGGAGAACAACATTACTAGAATGTCTTTGCATTGGAACCCACAGGGGCATAGGAATAAAGGAAGGCCAAAAAACACATGGAGAAGAGAGTTGGAGAACGAGGTTAGAAAGATTGGGAGGACATGGGGAGAGCTCCATGCAATGGCGAAGGATAGAACGACTTGGCGTGAGTTGGTTGAGGGCCTATGCTCCATTGGGGGATAGAAAGGCAGAAGAAGAAGAAGAAGAAGAGATTATTCAAACTGAGGCCCATTGTTCCACTTTCTAACACCACATTGTCTTTCATTTCCTGTAGTTCTTTCTGACTTGTTGCTATCAAGACTGTGTCATCAGCATAACGTTAACTGTTTATATTGTTTCCACCAACCACAATTCCGGGCATATCAATTAAAGATCTCATTATATATTCACTGTATATTGAAAACAAATCAGGTGGCAGTACACATCCTTGTCGTACGCCCCTCTTTATGCTTTGAAATGTACCTTTAGAAATACGGGACTATAAAATATGCGCAGTGTATTAATATTGTAAAAATCTCAATTTCACGGTTGACTAACTGTTGCAAATGTGACAGCAATAGGAGCACATCAGGGCTATGTTCCCTAAGTAAAGTGAAGTAAAGTAAAGTAAAGTAAAGTAAAGTAAAGTAAAGTAAAGTAAAGTAAAGTAAAGTAAAGTAAAGTAAAGTAAAGTAAAGTAAAGTAAAAGTAAAGTAAAGTAAAGTAAAGTAAAGTAAAGTAAAGTAAAGTAAAGTAAAGTAAAGTAAAGTAAAGTAAAGTAAAGTAAAGTAAAGTAAAGTAAAGTAAAGTAAAGTAAAGTAAAGTAAAGTAAAGTGTGACGTGACGCGTGGTTTAAATGTTTATGTTGTTGAGTAGGGATCTTCCTTTCAACACATTCTCTCCACTAGATAAACCGAACTAAAATCTGAGCTATGTTGCTCTCAGACAAAGTCCTGGATATCCAAGAAAACAGCCATATTGGCTCGTTAAGTACTTTAACATTAGCTGAACTTGGTACCCACAAGAGAATGCAAGCAATTTTAGATGTCTATCAAACTTAATGAATTATTAGACAGGGCAAGTGATTCCTCCGTCATCTACCTTCTCCCGGTGTTTTTATGAATAATTAAAGAATTATTATATTATTAATTGAGCTCCCACCAAATGTTATTCTATCCTAACAGTTTAATTAAACATGTAAGAACAGACATTTGGAATTTAACAAACTATGTAGTTTAAAACTTGACATACAGCTTTATTTACTACAATGAAATTCCCAGTTTGTTGATTTACACAAACAGTGACTGGTTAATGAAAGTGTTACGCTTCAGCGAGACAAACAGCTCGGGGTTTAGAGTGGTATGATAATGATGATAAAAGGTTAACATAAAGGAGTTAACTCAACTTATAAGCCTCTGACAGCCGTGAGGAACTGTCAAGCTTGTCCAACTCTTCCTTGCCTGTTGTCTGCCTGTTTCAGCTTATTCTCCACTTCATCCCCACCTCGTTCTCCACATCGTTCTCCACCTCGTTCTCCACCTCGTTCTCCACCTCGTTCTCCCCAGAATTACACTGACGTGTTAAACTTTAAAACTTCTCGTCGCCTCTATGTCTACAGTCCGCTCAATTCGTGTTAGGTAATCTTTTATGACCTACGGTCCAGCTCAGGTGTGATGCTAAGTTCCCCGTTCGCTGGCCTCTACAGTCTGGTCAGGAGATAACATTCTGACACTGGCATGAGAATAGAATTCCTAGCTACAGTGTAAAGTTTTAGGTAATATTACCCAAGGTTCAGTCGCTTTGTCTGGACTAAGGACTGGAAACGTTTAAATCAATACGGTTTAAAGTAACATTTGGTTTAAGGGCATAGTCTCTTGTCTCTCAATAACCAGAAGAACTTATTACAAGTACTAACTTCTGGAATCACTGAGATAGTATCGTGACAGTAAAGTAAAGTAAAGTAAAGTAAAGTAAAGTAAAGTAAAGTAAAGTAAAGTAAAGTAAAGTAAAGTAAAGTAAAGTAAAGTAAAGTAAAGTAAAGTAAAGTAAAGTAAAGTAAAGTAAAGTAAAGTAAAGTAAAGTAAAGTAAAGTAAAGTAAAGTAAAATAAAGTAAAGTCAAGTCAAGTAAAGTAAAGTAAAGTAAAGTAAAGGACTCGTTTCCTTGCCTTTAGTCGTACTGGGTATATAGTGTGAGACACATATTTTATAAACCACTTGGCACTCGGTGGCTGATATGGTCATCATCACGCCGACCGCCTTTACTTCCTCGAATCCGTGAAACAAAGCCTTGACCTTCAGCATGCGGCTAATGTTTCGACCATTTCTCCACGGAGACCGCCCAAGTTGGTAAACTTATCAAAAAAACCATCTCTATGAGAACTGTGTGACTTGGAACTTTATTCCCTTTTTCACGCTTGGAAACCAATGGAGTGTGCAAGGTTGGTCCTGGAACTTCACATCTGCAGTGAGAGCAGTTCAGTTTGTAACATAATATTTGATTTTTGGTTTAGGCTGGCAACTGTGCACTCACTGGTTTATCATCTTATCATCATAAACCACTCCTACCGTTAAGCGACTGGGGGGGGGGGGGTATATTTGACATCCAGTGCACGCGGGCTAGCACTGCCTGTGTTAAGACGTAGTGTCTTTTTTTGACATCCTGTGCACTGCCTGTGTTAAGACGTAGTGTCTTTGATGTCGTCAATCCATGTTTTTCATTAGCATTCTTGTAAAGCACGGTGGGGGGGGGGGGGGCTGCGTGGTCTCGAAGCATGGAATCCCACAGAAAATTATCAACTTAGTAAAGGCAACATATAAAGACATGAAATGTCGAGTTCTTCATGAGGGAAAGCTAACAGATGCATTTGAAATAAAAACAGGTGTGCGACAGGGATGTCTTTTGTCGCCTCTCTTATTTTTACAGGCTATAGACTGGACTATGAAAACAGTAACTGCTAACACCAAGAATGGAATTCAGTGGACCCCTACAAAACAGCTTGATGATCTGGACTTCGCTGATGATATTGCTCTTCTGTCCCATTCACGGAATCAGATACAAGATAAATTAAATATACTTAATGCGAGATCACAGCAGCTTGGTCTGAAAATCCATAAAGGAAAGACAAAGATAATGAGAATAAATCAGGCAAATAGTAATGTGGTTTCTCTTAATGGCACCCCATTCCAAGACGTGGAGTCGTACACCTATTTAGGCAGTAATGTAGATAAAGATGGAGGAACTGATAGAGATATTAAAATAAGAATACAAAAGGCAAGAGGGGCTTTCATAGCACTAGGGAATTTGTGGAGGTCAAAAGAAATTAAAATAAATACTAAACTAAAAATTTTTAATTCTAATGTCAAATCAGTACTATAGTATGGGGCGGAAACATGGAGAACAACCAAGGCAATTACTAATAAATTACAGACATTCATTAACTGGTGCCTGCGCAGAATAGATGGAATAAAATGGTATGATAGAATAACTATTGTAGAACTTTGGGAGAGAACTAAACAGGCTCCATTGGATCAGGAAGTGAGGAAAAGACGCTGGCGTTGGATAGGGCACACACTGAGAAAACAGGAGAACAGCATTACTAGAATGTCTTTGCATTGGAACCCACAGGGGCATAGGAATAAAGGAAGGCCAAAAAACACATGGAGAAGAGAGTTGGAGAACGAGGTTAGAAAGATTGGGAGGACATGGGGGAGAGCTCCATGCAATGGCGAAGGATATAACGACTTGGCGTGAGTTGGTTGAGGGCCTATGCTCCATTGGGGGATAGAAAGGCAGAAAGAAAGAAGAAGAAGAGAGATTATTCAAAACTGAGGCCCATTGTTCCACTTTCTAACACCACATTGTCTTTCATTTCCTGTAGTTCTTTCTGACTTGTTGCTATCAAGACTGTGTCATCAGCATAACGTTAACTGTTTATATTGTTTCCACCAACCACAATTCCGGGCATATCAATTAAAGATCTCATTATATATTCACTGTATATTGAAAACAAATCAGGTGGCAGTACACATCCTTGTCGTACGCCCCTCTTTATGCTTTGAAATGTACCTTTAGAAATACGGGACTATAAAATATGCGCAGTGTATTAATATTGTAAAAATCTCAATTTCACGGTTGACTAACTGTTGCAAATGTGACAGCAATAGGAGCACATCAGGGCTATGTTCCCTAAGTAAAGTGAAGTAAAGTAAAGTAAAGTAAAGTAAAGTAAAGTAAAGTAAAGTAAAGTAAAGTAAAGTAAAGTAAAGTAAAGTAAAGTAAAGTAAAGTAAAGTAAAGTAAAGTAAAGTAAAGTAAAGTAAAGTAAAGTAAAGTAAAGTAAAGTAAAGTAAAGTAAAGTAAAGTAAAGTAAAGTAAAGTAAAGTAAAGTAAAGTAAAGTAAAGTAAAGTAAAGTAAAGTAAAGTAAAGTAAAGTAAAGTAAAGTAAAGTAAAGTAAAGTAAAGTAAAGTAAAGTAAAGTAAAGTGTGACGTGACGCGTGGTTTAAATGTTTATGTTGTTGAGTAGGGATCTTCCTTTCAACACATTCTCTCCACTAGATAAACCGAACTAAAATCTGAGCTATGTTGCTCTCAGACAAAGTCCTGGATATCCAAGAAAACAGCCATATTGGCTCGTTAAGTACTTTAACATTAGCTGAACTTGGTACCCACAAGAGAATGCAAGCAATTTTAGATGTCTATCAAACTTAATGAATTATTAGACAGGGCAAGTGATTCCTCCGTCATCTACCTTCTCCCGGTGTTTTTATGAATAATTAAAGAATTATTATATTATTAATTGAGCCCCCACCAAATGTTATTCTATCCTAACAGTTTAATTAAACATGTAAGAACAGACATTTGGAATTTAACAAACTATGTAGTTTAAAACTTGACATACAGCTTTATTTACTACAATGAAATTCCCAGTTTGTTGATTTACACAAACAGTGACTGGTTAATGAAAGTGTTACGCTTCAGCGAGACAAACAGCTCGGGGTTTAGAGTGGTATGATAATGATGATAAAAGGTTAACATAAAGGGGTTAACTCAACTTATAAGCCTCTGACAGCCGTGAGGAACTGTCAAGCTTGTCCAACTCTTCCTTGCCTGTTGTCTGCCTGTTTCAGCTTATTCTCCACTTCATCCCCACCTCGTTCTCCACATCGTTCTCCACCTCGTTCTCCACCTCGTTCTCCACCTCGTTCTCCCCAGAATTACACTGACGTGTTAAACTTTAAACTTCTCGTCGCCTCTATGTCTACAGTCCGCTCAATTCGTGTTAGGTAATCTTTTATGACCTACGGTCCAGCTCAGGTGTGATGCTAAGTTCCCCGTTCGCTGGCCTCTACAGTCTGGTCAGGAGATAACATTCTGACACTGGCATGAGAATAGAATTCCTAGCTACAGTGTAAAGTTTTAGGTAATATTACCCAAGGTTCAGTCGCTTTGTCTGGACTAAGGACTGGAAACGTTTAAATCAATACGGTTTAAAGTAACATTTGGTTTAAGGGCATAGTCTCTTGTCTCTCAATAACCAGAAGAACTTATTACAAGTACTAACTTCTGGAATCACTGAGATAGTATCGTGACAGTAAAGTAAAGTAAAGTAAAGTAAAGTAAAGTAAAGTAAAGTAAAGTAAAGTAAAGTAAAGTAAAGTAAAGTAAAGTAAAGTAAAGTAAAGTAAAGTAAAGTAAAGTAAAGTAAAGTAAAGTAAAGTAAAGTAAAGTAAAGTAAAGTAAAGTAAAGTAAAGTAAAGTAAAATAAAGTAAAGTAAAGTAAAGTAAAGTAAAGTAAAGTAAAGTAAAGGACTCGTTTCCTTGCCTTTAGTCGTACTGGGTCTATAGTGTGAGACACATATTTTATAAACCACTTGGCACTCGGTGGCTGATATGGTCATCATCACGCCGACCGCCTTTACTTCCTCGAATCCGTGAAACAAAGCCTTGACCTTCAGCATGCGGCTAATGTTTCGACCATTTCTCCACGGAGACCGCCCAAGTTGGTAAACTTATCAAAAAAACCATCTCTATGAGAACTGTGTGACTTGGAACTTTATTCCCTTTTTCACGCTTGGAAACCAATGGAGTGTGCAAGGTTGGTCCTGGAACTTCACATCTGCAGTGAGAGCAGTTCAGTTTGTAACATAATATTTGATTTTTGGTTTAGGCTGGCAACTGTGCACTCACTGGTTTATCATCTTATCATCATAAACCACTCCTACCGTTAAGCGACTGGGGGGGGGGGGGGTATATTTGACATCCAGTGCACGCGGGCTAGCACTGCCTGTGTTAAGACGTAGTGTCTTTTTTTGACATCCTGTGCACTGCCTGTGTTAAGACGTAGTGTCTTTGATGTCGTCAATCCATGTTTTTCATTAGCATTCTTGTAAAGCACGGTGGGGGGGGGGGGGGGGCTGCGTGGTCTCGAAGCATGGTGTCCGCCTCGAGTGCTAGAGGTTCCGGTTTGAATCCCCGGTAAGGGCTGGGATTTTTTCACATGGACTTGGACTTCTAGTAATTCTCCCTGGTCAATGGGTAGTGAGATCGGACACTTGCGTGTATTGTTGCGCACGTAAAAAATTCCTTGGCAGTTGAAATCTAAAACAGCATAACAGCGCGCCCGCGCAAAATTTTGATTTAAAAATCTACCCAGAGTATTTAAGGATTCTCGCCGGTTTCAGCACAGTGAACAGAGCCTGTCCATTGTGCTGAACTTCTTCAGACGCACACTTGAGTTACAAGACGAACGGAGCACTGTTGGGTTACTACCCGTGTGGCATGAAGTTGATCCGATGTTTTCAACTCAAACCATGAGCATTCTGTGTGATTTTTGCGGGAGCAACAATGAGGTGACCAGTTTGCAGTGAAGTTGCATTTTACAGGTCTGGCTTATTTATATGTATATATTTGGGAGCATGCATCTTCCCAGTAAACACATACGGATGTGAGTCGTGGACTATCTCCCATTCCTTAAGAAAGAGAATAGGGGCTTTTGAGCTGAAATGGTATAGAAGGATTCTCAGAATATCTTTGACGAAAAAGAGGAGAAATACTGACATCTTGAATGATCTGAACATCAAGGAAGACTTGGCTAATAAACAGCATCCTGTCTCGGAAGCTGAAATATTTTGGTTATATCAAGCGCCACGGCGGATTGGAAAAAATATTGCAGAAAGCATGGTACCAGGAAGGAGTAGCAGGGGCCGACCAACACGAAGACGGGCACAGGATATAAGTGACTCCTTGAATATGAAAGTACATGAGGAGGGAGAATTGGCGAGAGACCGAGTTTCTTTCGGGAAGACCGTGATGGGAGCGTCGTTCTGCAAAGGACCTGCTACATGAGGATGACATTTGGTGCTTCGTCTCTCATGCAGATGTACTATGACTTCAAATAGAACACTTTTAATTAGCTGCCTTATTCGACATGCTTGTCAGGGGGCAGTGCGTCTATTATGTTACCCCCTCCCCCACTCAACAATGACCCTTGAATCCAAACCGGAAGAATAGGCTGACTAACCAGAACGCGTACATTCGCGCACGGCTCCGTAGTGATCCCCACACCGGTAGAGTTCAGTGTTGCCACTTTGGATGTTTTACATCCATTTAGATGTTTTTTCTTGCATTTACATGGTGTTTTTGACGTTTAGATAGTAGATGTTTTTCTATATGTTTTTAGTAAGATATTTTATATATATATTTTTCTTTCAGTGTCGGTTTAATCACTACTGTGTAAAATATTTACTACAATATTTTTGTTTTGGTCTGGCACGTACATTGTGACAGTTGCATTTACTTAAATTTTTAACTTTTACTGGGATTAACGCTCAAATATCTGGCAGCCGCGGTATTGATTAAAAGCGCGCGTAAATCATACTTTATTTCAACCGTATCCTCACTGTGCTGACTTTGTTTTTCTTTTTCATGTGATTTAAAAAAAAATAACATATCACCTTCATGTGTGGCTTTTACTGAAAAAAAAAAAAACAACCTTTCAACGTGCCAAAAGTAAAGTATGAGTAACAATTTCGGAAAGAGTGGCTGCATGATGACAAAATTAAAGACTGGGTGACGGCAGTTCCTGGGGATATGAAAAAAAGCTCGTTGTAAGTACTGTAAGTGTAAAATTAAAGCGAGAATACAAGACTTAAAGAGTCATGCAGCGACTAAAAAGCATAAAACTGCAGTTCAATTCAAAGATATTATACCGCTGACATCTGTTTTCAGAACTACACTGATAAATGAATCATCGATGATGTAAAAATGCATCGCAGCAAGTGTACACACATTATAAGAAATACTTTATTTTCTCATTTTGATATTTCTACAAAAAAATATAGTTTATTATTAGACGAATCAAATGATATTTCTGTACTGAAAGTGCTTGGTGTGTATATTATATATTACAGCAACAATACAGACAAAGTGGTTTCTACATATCTTGGACTAGTTCAACTGGAAAAGTGTGATACAGAGAGTATAATTTAGGAACTGAAGAAACGTTTAATCAGCAAACAATTAGATCTGAAGAATTTGGCTGCAATTGGTACCGATAATGCCTCGGTGATGGTTGGTATCAACAATTTCGTTAATGCCAAGTTGAAGGAAGTTATCCCATCGTCAGTCCTTATAAAATGTATGTATCATTTAATTGCAGCTAGCATTATCAATTGCTTCATCTGAATCTTTACCAAGGAATTTGGAATACCTTATTGCTGAAACACAAAACTGGTTTTCCAAATCATTTGTCAGACAACAGCAATGCAATACATTATATACAGCCTTGAATGATGGTTCCACACCACTGAAAATTCAGTCCGATTGCAAAACTAGATGGTTATCAATTCAACCAGCTGTTGAAAGGATTGTGAACCAATGGTTGGAGTTGAAGACACACTTTGAAATAACAAGACAAAGTGAAAAGTGCTACACAGCTGAATGTGAAGTGATGAAAACAATTTGGCATTTCTTCTCTTTTTACAACCTATTCTAATGGAAGTGCAAAAAGTTAATAAACTGTTAGAATCTAAACATGCTGATAACGTTAGATTACTTGATGATCTCACCTTGCTATTTCACTCAGTTGGTAAAAGACTGGTGATGCCAACTTCTAGAGCTGATTTGCTCACTTGCACTATAGAGAGCTATTTGGCTCCTAAGCCATACCTTGGATATCAAATCGAATGAAAAATTGATGATATAAAAACAAAAGGACTGTTAACGGAGAATGAAGAGAACAACTTAAGAAAACGCTGTCAAGATTTCCTTATCTCATTATTCAAGCAATTGAAGCAGAGACTTCCTGAAAATCTAGATGTATTGAAAAATATTTCACTCTTTTTTTGTGAGAAACATACTTCAGCCAGTAAAGGACAGACCTGAATATTGTAAAGTTATAAAATGTTTAGGGGCTACTGATAATAGTGTCGCGGAAGCAGAATATCAGTTGACCAAAATAAACTTAGTTAAATGGACAAACAAAACAGAAACTGAAGCGTTTTGGAGTGAAGTGGGTCAATTTACAGATGCCTCATCAAACTGTCCATTCTTTAAGCTCTTTGAATATGCCATTTCTGCCATGATACTACCCCACTCAAATGCTGACATAGAAAGAGTTTTCAGTGCTATGAATTATATCAAATCTAACCTAAGAGTCGGCTCTGTGGCGAAGTCCATGCGAACGTTTCGAAATGCCGGGATGGCGGGTTCGATCCCAGCTGCGGGCAATGCGCCTTGCGTTGGTTTCGACAGTGGTATCAGGAAAGCCGATCGTCCAGACAGCAATGACAAACTTCTTCTTCTTCTTCTTCACTTCCTCTTTTACCGCTGTGGGTGTCGAGGGAGATATAAGGTTCTGTTTCTAGCTCTTCTGGCTGCCTCGACCATAAGCACATCGTGCTGTTGTAGAGTTTCTCTGATGTTATCCTTCAATTTTGTTCTTGGTCTACCCTGTGCTCTACGTCCTTCTTCTCTTTCCATGTATGCTTTGTATGGTATGGTGTCACAAGGCATTCTCTCTAAGTGGGCAAACCATTTCACTTGCTGTCTTTGTATATAATCCAGAATTGGTTCTGTGCCGACTTGTTCTCTTATGATCTCATTCCTGATCTTATCTCTTATGGTCACTCCTACAGCCCTTCTCAGACATCTCATTTCCGTGGTTACTAATTTTCTTTTATGGTTTGTTGTGAGTGACCATGTCTGGCACTGGTAGCACAGAGTTGGAATAAATATGCTTTGAATAAGATGTCTCTTTGTGCTGATTGGGATTGTCTTATGCTGTAAGAGGGGAGCTAGCTGTCCCAATACTTGGTTTGCTTTACTGCATCTAATGTCAATTTCTTTATCCAATTTTCCATCTTCGGTAAATGTAGTTCCCAGATATTTAAACTCAGATGCCTGTTTTATACCTTTGCATTCTATTGCTATGTTTAGATCTGTCTTCTTTTTTCCTATTGACATTACTTCTGTCTTCTCAGTGTTGATTCTCATATTATTTGTTTTACATTCTTCATTCAGTGATGTTAAATGTTGTTGCGATTTCATGGCTGTATCTGCTATTAAGGCCTGGTCATCTGCAAAGAGTAATTAGTTGATCTTACTAAGATCTTCATTCATGGGCTTGGCATTCTTGCATATACTGTCGATGTAGGTGATAAACAGCAGTGGTGATAAGACACACCCCTGTCTTACTCCAGATGACACTGTGAAAGGATGAGATGTTCCCTGATTTATTCTAACTACACTTCTACAATCCCTGTATAAACTTTTGCACACTTCAATGA
>CAJHNH020006066.1:0-15252 GCA_905116865.2 Candidula unifasciata
GAAGCAGAAACTATTTTATTATAAGGTGTCTAGTTTTATGTCATCTTTTGTTGACAAGACTATGCCTTTAAGACAGTATAATAAACTGGACACCAGTTGTAACTAGAATACGTAGCGACGTTGGGAATCTCACCAGACAATAAAGAGCACGCAAGGGAAATAATAATATGCATGTACTGATCTTTAAAAAATTAACATTAAAAGGTAAAAGTAAAGTCGGGAGATGTGAACCAGCGTAATTGAACACGGTTATAAACGATAAGTACTCTGCCACCAGTACAGACAGCTGATGAGAAATTTTCCGCCTGTGTCGCTGTCAGCAGGCAACTCTGTAGCTACAGCGACGCTCATATATTTACCCCAGAGTATCACTCTGGTACCCATTTCCTAGAGGTTGGGTAAACCCCGGGAGCCCCCCCCCCCCCCCTCGGTTTCGAACACCGACAGTGGCTGCAGCGAGTCGCAGCTGTATTTGAAAGCGAGCCTCGTATCGACTGCACTAATGTTACTTCCGTATATATATAAATAATTAAGAATAATCAACTTGATATGTTGATTCAGAAGACAAATAGCATCGTGTTGTGGAGACACTGCAAACTGTTCACGAGAGTTGGACACAACGTTTGCAGTATGATGGAAACGAACAAATATAGGAAAATAAAGAGAAGAAATGTAAGGATTATTTAATTGGCAACAGATCTATTCGTTGTGCTGAGTACATATTTTACTCAGACATTAGAGGCTCTGAGGTATTTGCCTAGTGTGTGTGGTGCAGGTACACGTAAGTGCACTTTGATAAACTGTGCTCTATATGATTAGAATACCAATGTGAATTATCAAATGCAGATCATTTATTGTATTCACAGGCTGGTGCCTGCGTAGAGTTCATTGCATTTAATGTGTGGCATGTCATGTCAGTGTCAAAATGGAAACTGTACACATTTGCGTCCAGAAGCACTAAAATATTATAACGAAGATGTCAAGCTAACTGTACACAGTGGTTTCCTCACTGAGGATCTTCTTAAGGACCTCTGAAACAACCAACTCAAAATGTTAGTGACATCAAGAATCCATTGTTGACTGAGGTATGAAAGATGAGTAAAAGCAAAATAATTTGGAAGAAATGGATGAGTGAGAGGGTGTATTGTTAACAGTTCCGTAATCATCGAAAACCACTATCAATAGTCAAAGCCTTCCATAAATAATGACCTGCAAACAGTGATTTACCTATTATAGGATTAGTCATTTATTTATGTATATTGATAGACTATATTGTTGCATGTACTTACATATTCATTTATGTATTCTTATGTACTTTGATTTTTTTCCTGTTTTTGTTTCAGTTTGTACAAGGTCATTTTTTAAATAATCAAAAATAATTGTTAATTATAAATGTTTACGTAAGTTTTCGTAACCTGTTTTTGATGTTCCACTAAACTAGGTATCATTCCCTCGTGTCAGAGAATCCGCCCGAAACAATTAAAAAACATGTAAAAACAGTATAATACAATATCCCTTTCATACACGCTGAGTATGGAGAGGTCAACATTGATTACAAGCTGACATCACAACAAACAGCAGATTGGAACTCTGTAATGATAAATAACCTAATACGGCTGCTTTACAGGTAGTTATAAACAGTACAAAAACGATGCAATAAAATAGGAAAAGTGACAGGTAATATATTTATATGAACGCATTTTATTTGGTGGAATAGAAACTCATGGTCCGAGGCCCATGAAGCGAGGTCTCTCTGATTGCCCATCTGACACCCAACATGATTATTTTCTTATTATTATTAGTATACTATTTTTTGGTGCTGGAAAAGGAGTTGGGGGTTGTGGTGGGGGGGGGGGGGGGGGGGAGTAAAACCGCATGATGGCAACCAGGACATCATAAATATTCAGATTACTTGGAACCTGTGCTAAACTCTTTGATTAATCAGTACGTCAATTTTTGTTTTGGTTTTTTTTTTTTTTCTCGAGGAATGACATTTAGGTGCAACAATCTTAGCACCATTTGCGAAAACTCCTCGGACTGCTACACTGTTCAAATAGCTGACATGGAAAGGTACATTACTTTTTCTGGCAGCTGTCGTGAAATGATAGTCATTACACATCGGTTTATAAGGCTGATAACCTGTCTTACCTGTAATCTGCACAAAATTCAAACTTGGACTCGCCCAGAAATATATAGTCCCTTATATCTATATATATATGCCTGTATTGGACAACATTATTATGTCTGCCTTTTCTGGTTACTTTAACTAAACTCCACTTTTAAATGTATATCTTTTGGGGATATATTTAGGGAGTTAATTGAGGTTTCTTGGAAACCGATTTACTCCTTGCCCCAGTATACAAGGAACTTCTTTTGTACCAACGCCTGAAATGTCTAACTGACGCCATTCTCCTTGCCAGCTTCTCAAGCCTCCAGATGTGTTAATCTGTGCCTGTATACTTTAAATTTTCAAGGCAATCTGGAAAGGGCTCAGTTTTTACATATGCTTGGGATGTATATTTTCTGAAGAGCTGGCAGAAGATTCACAGTCTCAACAACATCCACCCACCAATCCAACCACCAGAACCAACTTGTTACCCACCAGCTAACACCTGTGAAGGTTCCTGACATCTCCAAAAATGGGGGAGATTGTGCCTCAAACAGCTACCAGTGCCAGAGTAATGTGGCTCTAAGACATTGTGTGTCCTTACTGGTGATATAGACATGCTAGATACCAGTACAGTTGCTGTACAGTGAAGTACTCTTGCTACTTGATCCAGTGGAGCAGAATTCCCAGAGTCAAAGACAGTCAAATCATCCGGAGCTGAGGGAGGCATCATAGACAGAGATAAGAGAAGATAAGTCTAATGCTTCGCATGATGTTGTGCTCCTCACAGCTTCCTGTGTCCAATGATATATAGTCACCTCCAGGACCGGCGGTCTGCATAGCTTCCTTAGAATCTAGACATTATTGCTGAGATTCTTTCACTGATAGCTGGAATTCACTTCAATTGTTTTTGTACAGATAGTATACTAAATACATGCATTCATTTTCATGGCTGACTTAGGTTTCTCTATGTCACCTTCTTAAGTGTTTAGCAGTTGTATGTGTATGTATCTTCATTATATGTGTTAACATGGTTATGATAATGAACTATCATAACCTGGGGGCTTTCTTTAGTAAGTAGTGGGGGTGTCCAGCCAAGTGTGCCTAGAAATATTGTATTTATATACTGATATATTTTGTAGTGCCAATACTTGAGTTGCCCTACTCCAGAGATAAGTTGATCGTATATTGGCCACGGGGAATCCCTTAGACCAATACGAGCCAAACGACTCAACAAAATTATCTCTGAGTGCTGCTGGTTCTGAAGGAGAAATCCTTACATTAGGCACGCGACAGGAGTGATATGTGACAGAACAACATATCCCAAAAATCTGTGGTCTCGTCGTGGGATTGTTTTGTACACTGTTCAATTTTTAAATTTGCTGGTGATCTTGGCCAGGAGTTGTTCAGTGTTTGTTTTTGTTAACACAGTTGTGACCATTCTGGGTCAGTTCTTAGAGTATACTCCTAGGAGTGATTTGTAATCATTGTGGTGTTTTGTGGTGTCTAAGTACATTGGGTTAGGTACAACCTTGGTTGGTGGTGATAATTTAATCTATTGTTGATTATATTTACATTGTTGGTGACAATATATTTTGTTGTGGACTGTTAGATTGACAAGACAGCATGTCGCAGTCAAAAATTTCCATACAGGAATTGAAGGACATGGCTGTCCAGATGGGATTGGAGGGTAAAGAAATGACCGAGTGGATTAAAACCACGGAACGTGAGATGAGGATGGAAGCCCGTGAGGCGACTGAGGCTGAGAGACTCAGAATTGAGGCAGAGAAGGAAAGCGAAAGACTCCGAATAGAATCTGAGAGGATTCGAGAAACTGAAAGACTCCGAATTGAGTCTGAGAGGGAGTCAGAAAGAATGAGATTGGAACAGGAGTCAGAAAGAATGAGAGGAACAAGAATCAGAAAGAATGAAGTTGGAACAGGAGGTGAGGTTAAGAGAATTGGAACTTCAGGCTCAGAGAGAGGGTAATAGACCCAGATCTCCAACACCTGATATTGATGGTGCATCAACGCACAGTAGCTCAGCTCAAGCGATGAACTTTCCTATGCCAGTCTTCGACCCGAAGGCTGAAAATATTGAACAGTACCTAGACCGATTTGGCAAATTGGCATCTTTGTACAACTTGGAAAGGAACATGTACACGCTGAAGTTGGCTCAAGGTTTGAGGGGTGAGGCATACGAGATTTATCAACGGATGCCCACCGGTACTGAGACTGATTATGATGCATTGTGTCAGGCTTTACTGAAACGTTTCGAACTTAATGCTGCGACATACAGACAGAAGTTCAGAAATGAGAGAAAGATGACAGGGGAGAACTATCCTCAGTTCGCCAGTCGCCTTCAGGGATATTTGACAAGGTGGAGGGAAATGTCTGGATACTCCTCTTCTTTTGAAGATTTACAGGAGATGATCCCAACGGAACAACTCCGAGAGACATTACCTCGCCCTATGCAAACCTTCCTGACGGAGAATGGTGCTGACAGACTGAGTGAGATGTTGATGTATGCTGAGAGGTATGAGATGGCACATAAAGAAGTGTGTATAGGTGGGAAACCCAAGGCCCAGGGCCAAGGGAAAAATAATGGTAATGGTCATAAAACCCATCCAAATGAATCCCCTAAAAAGAATTCATCCCAAGCACAACCCCAGAACCCCTCAAAAGTTCAGGGAACACAACATAGACAACCCTTTAATGGCCCTAAAAAGCCTTACTGCCATATTTGTAAGAATAATAACCACTGGACTAAGGAATGTAAATCCAAACAGTCAGGGAATTTACAAGTATCAGCTTTGTTGTCTACTGTAGTACCTTCTACCCAGGAACAATTGTACAATGGTTCCAATAGGCCTCCTGTGGTAGAGAGGGTTTGGGCTAATGGATATTCTCTAAATTGTCTGTATGATAGTGGTTTGTCATACGGCTGTGTGGTGAGGCCAGAGTTTGTAAAACCTGATCAGTATACTGGCAGATTCATAGAGCTCCAATGTGCCACATTGGATGCTAAACCTTTAAACTTGCCTATTGCTAAGATTAAGGTCCGTTCAAAGTATGTCTCGGGGGTAATTGAGGCTGCAGTGCTCGAACACTGTACCTTTGATTTAATTCTTGGCGCTACTTATGTATTTTTAGCAGAGCCGAAGAAACCTTCAGAGCATCTTGCTGCGGTGACCACCCGAGCACAACATAAAAGTGCCTTGGAGGATTCTCCTCATGTAAATCCTCTTTTCTGAGGAAATTAAGGTGGCCCAAAGTAGTGACCCAACCCTTAAGGCATGTTTTAAAAAGTTAACTGCAAGTCACAATCCTCCTTTGAAGAAAGAATTTTTCATGAAAGGTAAGTTGCTTTACAGATGGGCAAGTGACAAGTATACAGAGCACAGTCAAGCTTGTAGTACCCAAAACATATAGACAGCAGATTCTCCAGATGGGGCACACTATAGCCTATAGTGCCCATATGGGAATACATGCAACGACACAACGCATTGCCTGCCATTACTTTTGGCCAGGTATGTCAGCAGATATCATGCGTTATGTCAAATCCTGTCCGGAGTGCCAGAAGGTAGCTCCCAAAGGCAGGAATGCACCAGTCGGACTGGGGGAAACCCCTGTCACCTCCACACCTTTTGAAAGGGTGGCGGTCGATTTGGTTGGACCACTTCCTCTCACAAAGAAGAAGAATGCTTACATATTGACCTTGGTCGACTGTTGTTCAGGGTATCCGGAGGCTGTTGCACTTCGGAGGATTGACAGTAAGACGGTGGCAGAGGCATTGATGAGCATTTTCACCAGAGTGGGATTCCCTTCGCAGATACTGACAGACAATGGATCTCAGTTTAAAGGGAAACTAATGGAGGAAGTGTTTCAGATAATCAAGTCTCAACACATTTGCACCAGTCCATACCGACCCCAAGCGAACGGCCAGAATGAGCGGTTCAATGGAACGTTGGTATCGCTTCTGAGAAGATTAACACAGGAAAAGCCAGAGAGGTGGGACGAGTATCTGTCTGCAGCACTATTCGCCTACCGGGAAGTACCCAATGCCTCTACTGGATTTCCACCTGCGACCTTGGTGTTCGGAAGACCCATTTCTGGACCTTGGCCATTCTCAGGAAGACATGGACAGACGAAGGGGCAGATGATTCCTTGAAAACCATATCACAGTATGTGCAGGAACTCAAGGGAAGGTTAAAGCTAGGGTGGGACCTGGCCAAAGAGAACTTGATTCGTGCACGTAAGAGGTACGCTGCACATTTCAACCGGAAGACGAAGGAGCGATGTCTTGAGGTTGGAGATAGGGTGCTTTTGCTGCTACCATCAGGGAAGTCTAAGTTAGAGTTAGCTTGGGAGGCCCTTATACGGTGGTAGAGAAGATATCCAGGATCCATTATAAGATCAACATTAAAGGTAAGTCAAAGGTCTATCACATTAATCTCCTCCGGAAATACAACGAGAGAGAGGTAAGTGACACACCGACCCTCTTGACACTTTCTGTAGCTATGGAGGTGGAAGGTGGAGAAGCCACAGCTGTGGAATATCCGCTTCACCCCAGGGAGACCTATAAAGATGTAGAGGTTAACCCAACTCTCTCTGTCTCTCAGAAACAAGCTATAGGGCAACTCTTGTCAGAATACGATTCTGTCCTGACAGAGAAGCCAGGGCGCACTTCATTAATGGAGTATGATATGACATTGGTTACTGATGAGCCTATTCGTCAACGCCCTTTTCAGATCCCTTTCTCTAAAGAGGAAGCAGTAAGAAAGGAGATCGAATATCTACTTAAGGAAGGTGTGATTTCACCCTCAGAGTCCCCTTACAGTGCTAATGTGGTTCTCTTGAGGAAACCTTCAGGTGAGCATCGTCTGTGCATAGACTACAGACAACTGAACAGGGTAACGGAATTTCTTCCGGAGCCCCTTCCTGATCAGAGTCATCTGTTTGCCCGGCTCAATAAGGCCAAGTTTTTTTCCAAAATTGACCTGAGCAAAGGGTACTATCAGATCCCTGTCAGGAAAGAGGTGCGTAAATATTTAGCTTTTAGCACTTCAGATGCCCATTATGAATTTAACGTCCTTCCTTTTGGAACTTGCAATGCTCCGGGGGCCTTCACCAGAATGATGAGACTGCTTTTAAACCCCTTGGGGGACCCCTCTATCTCCAATTTTATGGACGATATTCTGGTGGCTTCCGAGACCTTCGAGGAGCACTTAGTTTCGTTGCAAAAACTCTTACAGAGGTTGAAAGAGACAGGTCTGACTGCCCGACCTACCAAATGCAAATTGGCTTGGCGGGACTTGGAGTTTCTGGGGCACACGGTTTCTGAAGGAACCATTAGCCCAGAACCCAAGAACATTGAGAAGCTTAAGAAAGCTCCTAGACCTACAACGAAAAAGGAAGTCCGTTCCTTTGTATCCCTGTGCGGATATTATCAAAAGTTCATTCAGAACTTCAATTCTATAGCGGCACCTTTAACAGATGCCACCAAAAAAGATCGTCCTGAGAAGGTATGTTGGACCCCTGAGTGTGAAGACGCTTACCGCACTCTGAAAGAGAAATTAACTTCATCCCCAGTGCTGCAACTTCCGGACTTATCTAAGCCCTTTGTTTTGCGCACTGATGCGAGTGGAGTGGGAATTGGGGCCACAATCCTTCAGACAGGTTTACAGGATTCTGAGACTCTCTTTCCTGTGGCATATGCCAGCAGAAAGCTCAACCAGGCTGAACGACGTTACTCCTGTATTGAGCGAGAGTGTCTTGCTTTGGTTTGGAGCGTACAGCGGTTCCAACCTTATTTATATGGTGTACAATTCACGGTACAAACTGACCACCAACCCCTCGTATTCTTGGCATCTTCTACCCATTTGAATCCAAGATTGATGAGGTGGTCTTTGCTACTGCAACCCTATTCGTTTACTGTGGAATATATTCCTGGTAATCAGAATGTGGGAGCAGATTTCTTGAGCCGCCATCCCTTGTCTGATAATTCACAGACTGAAGGTGATGAGCAAGCTGAAAGTAGTGAGTCCATAGATGTGTAAATGGCTGATCATTTTTCATTCGCGTAGTACGCTCTTCCCTTGGGGGGGGGGGGGGGGGGGTACTGTCGTGAAATGATAGTCATTACACATCGGTTTGTAAGGCTGATAACCTGTCTTACCTGTAATCTGCACAAAATTCAAACTTGGGACTCGCCCAGAAATATATAGTCCCTTATATCTATATATATAGGCCTGTATTGGACAACATTATTATGTCTGCCTTTTCTGGTTACTTTAACTAAACTCCACTTTTAAATGTATATCTTTTGGGGATATATTTAGGGAGTTAATTGAGGTTTCTTGGAAACCGATTTACTCCTTGCCCCAGTATACAAGGAACTTCTTTTGTACCAACGCCTGAAATGTCTAACTGACGCCATTCTCCTTGCCAGCTTCTCAAGCCTCCAGATGTGTTAATCTGTGCCTGTATACTTTAAATTTTCAAGGCAATCTGGAAAGGTCTCAGTTTTACATATGCTTGGGATGTATATTTTCTGAAGAGCTGGCAGAAGATTCACAGTCTCAACAACATCCACCCACCAATCCAACCACCAGAACCAACTTGTTACCCACCAGCTAACACCTGTGAAGGTTCCTGACATCTCCAAAAATGGGGGAGATTGTGCCTCAAACAGCTACCAGTGCCAGAGTAATGTGGCTCTAAGACATTGTGTGTCCTTACTGGTGATATAGACATGCTAGATACCAGTACAGTTGCTGTACAGTGAAGTACTCTTGCTACTTGATCCAGTGGAGCAGAATTCCCAGAGTCAAAGACAGTCAAATCATCCGGAGCTGAGGGAGGCATCATAGACAGAGATAAGAGAAGATAAGTCTAATGCTTCGCATGATGTTGTGTTCCTCACAGCTTCCTGTGTCCAATGATATATAGTCACCTCCAGGACCGGCTGTCTGCATAGCTTCCTTAGGATCTAGACATTATTGCTGAGATTCTTTCACTGATAGCTGGAATTCACTTCAATTGTTTTTGTACAGATATTATACTAAATACATGCATTCATTTTCATGGCTGACTTAGGTTTCTCTATGTCACCTTCTTAAGTGTTTAGCAGTTGTATGTGTATGTATCTTCATTATATGTGTTAACATGGTTATGATAATGAACTATCATAACCTGGGGGCTTTCTTTAGTAAGTAGTGGGGGTGTCCAGCCAAGTGTGCCTAGAAATATTGTATTTATATACTGATATATTTTGTAGTGCCAATACTTGAGTTGCCCTACTCCAGAGATAAGTTGATCGTATATTGGCCACGGGGAATCCCTTAGACCAATACGAGCCAAACGACTCAACAAAATTATCTCTGAGTGCTGCTGGTTCTGAAGGAGAAATCCTTAAATCTTCAGATAGCAGCATGGAAGACAGAAACTGCAAAATCGATCTTCCTCTTCTCTCACCAGCTGTAGCTTATATACCTATACATGGAAAACACAAGATCAATATTGGAGATGCGATACTCCAGACAACTAAGTCAAATAAAGAACCCACACATGGAACACACAAGATCAATACTGGAGGTGCGATACTTCAGACAACTGAATCAAGTAAAGAGAACTTACAAAGGGACCACACAAGATCAATATTGGAGGTGCGATACTTCAGACAACTGGATCAGGTAAAGAGAACTTACAAAGGGACCACACAAGATCAATATTGGAGGTGCGATACTCCAGACACCAGAGGTTACTTTCCAGGAAATCACCTGATACTCATTGCCAGCTGACTCACCCCGGGAGCCAAAGCCTGTTTTGAAATTTAAAATTCCAGATCAATGTTGATTCCAACCCACGACCTTCAGATTAATGGACGAGCATTCCGCTACATCACCAGGGCTTTCTCAGCCAACAATCAACAATCATGTAAGGCATAGATCAATTCAAAAAGTAAAATCACCCCTCCCCCCCCCCCCTGGCCTTGAGGAAGAGTCGAAATATTACAAAAGGAATGACAGTTCCCCTCCTCTCCCTGCCCCTCACCCCTACCTTCCCTGCCCCTCACCCCTACCTTCCCTGCCCCCACCCCTACCTTCCCTGCCCCTCACCCCTACCTTCCCTGCCCCTCACCCCTCAGCCAAACAAAACAACAACAAAAAATCAAAAAGAAAAAAAAACCGAGGTAGCACTAGGCCAATATCAGATACCCAGCTTCATGGGTCTTTCACTCTCGAGAGGTCATCTCCAACAGTAGCCTCGCGTGAGATTGTTAGATACACAGTTTTTCACGATATGGCGTAATCATCAACGTGTTGCAGATTTTTTGCAGAACTTCGCTCTCATCACGTTCTGCCTAAAAGAAACTCGGCTTCTCTCCAGCTCTCCGGCCTCATGTACTTTCGTATTCAAGAAGTCACTTATATCCTGTGCCCATCTTCTTGTTATTCGGCCTCTGCCTCTCCCTGCCTAGTACCAGGCTATTTTTTTTCTCAGTCTGTCATGGCGCTTGATATGACCAACATGTTTCTGCTTCCGAGACAAGCTGCTGTTTATTAGCCAATCTTCATTGGTGTTCGGATCAATTAAAACGTCAGTATTTCTCCTCTTCTTTGTCTATATTATTCTGAGAATAATTCGATAGCATTTCAGATCAAAAGCCCCCATTGTTGTTGTTTTTTTTTTTTTTTTCTTGAAAGCTATAACGGCTATCCTCGGAATAACGGTCGTAAACTATCGAGGCCGAAAATATTTCCTAACCGGGCCTGAAGCACGTGTCAATTGCGCACTTCCGTCGCCTTAAAATGCCCGCTTCCGGCAACTTTCGCCACCGCCGAATCGCGAACTTTCGGCAACTTCCGCCACAAACATACACACACACACACACACACACACACACTTATTAGGAGTATACAAATGATTAGTCAATCAAAGATCAGAGATACTGGCCTCTTTGGGGGAAAAATAGCAGCCCTCGTGCAACTGTAAATGATAAAATCATAAGGAGAATAAAAAATGTAAGGCCATATGAAGAAATTCGTGTTGAATTGTATAGAATTTTTGGAGAATTTGTTAAAGTGTGAGGGCAGGACTTTAAAAACCCACTATACAAAAGTGTTGGTTACAATGTGAAAATGAGAGCACTGTAGCTTGTTATTGCAAACCTTTTCAAGAGAGGTCATGACACTGAGCGGTTCGCTCACAGACAATGTGTCTCCAATACACATCACAGTTATAAGGTACAGCTACGTGTTCCCGCCAAAAATATATTTTGTTTTGCTGCACTGAGGATACTTGTAACTGACTTTCTACCCCACTAGGACTTCACACAGGCGATAAAAACGCAATGACACAATGTGCCACCATTTGGGTGAGGATCACCGTGGATAGGTCCCAGAAACCGCGTTCAGACAATTGACCATATTTATGGCCTGCCTATATTGCGACCCCTGGCAAAAGCCAGGGTGGGGCTTCAAAGAACAAAAAATTTCGTCCTTAACGGAAAAAAACTGAATGCAGACTTGTAACACTGTGACAGTCAATTTTGTGTTCACGGCAGTTGCTAGTATGTTGATTTTAAATGTTTGTTTAAAACAAAATGTACATACTGATTACTTGAAAAGCTTTCCTCAGTTCTCAGTCATGAGCTGCATATTAGAACAGGACGTTTAGATATGGCGTAAAACTGTGAACCGAATTATAAAAATAGTGTACAGTATATAACAGTCCCTATAATTAAAACCCCCCAAATATATATGGTATTGTTTCCCCTCTGTTTGTTTTTGTATCCCTTGTTGCTAAAACAAACATACGTTACAAACATATCTTGGATATGTTCGCTCTGTGATAGAGTACAACAACTCATTGATTACAACCTGCTCCAAAACTAACCTAGAGACTCTTGAAAGAGTACAAAATAATGCCCTCCGATTAATCTGTGGAGCTATGCGGTCTACACCAACTGCTGCATGTGAAACCCATACAAATGTGGAAAAAAGCCACTTTAGAAATTTTTAAAAGATGCATTAGAATGAATCGTAACCATCCTAATAGACACCTTGTAGAAACTTAGGAATACGAACAAAGAATAAAGCACAAATCCGTTTTTACTGTGTTCATGAAATTCAGGACAGATACCACCTACCAGAAAGGCTTCAAGGCATTCAAAATGTTGCAAGAAACCTACCACCACATGCTTACTCTAAAGCTCCAGAAGTCCGAATTACATTGGTAGGCGAGGAAACTAAACAGTCCGACCCAATCGCTCTTATGAACTCATCACTAAAGACCGTCGATTCATACCCCCAATAATGGATACATGTTTATACTGATGGATCTGCATTTAAAACTACCATGAAAGCAGGTTAAGGAATCTACATAGGTTATCCCGATGGATCTGTTGAAGAGAATTTTGATGCATGCGGGGAATTCTGCTCAAATTATGAAGCCTAAATAATTGCACTGGAAACAGCAGTATACCACCTAAAGACTGTAATGGATGTTTACCCTTTCAAACGCCTTAAATATTGTCATCTTCACACATTCAAGTTCTACCCTTCAAGCTCTGATAGGCAGTTAACGCTGCAGAACTGACATAGCCAAGATAATCCTTGATGCTGATCAGCTTATTACCACATACAACACCAGAACAGTGATGCAGTGGATTCCAGGCCACTCAGGCACACCAGATAATGACAGACTGGCAAAGAAAGGAGCAACACAAGAACAACCACCTGCAGCGACAACTCTACAGACAGCAAAACACTTATAAGAGCTATAAACTTGATTGAACAGATGGGCCATGGAAGACACTGTAAGAGAGGTTTATAGACATATGGCTGGCCTGATCCTAATGACAGCATTAACCATCTAACAAGAAGGAACCAGGCCACCATCTTCAGACTTAGAACACAGCATACTCTACTCAGTGGACATCTAAACAGAATACAGCCACACCACTTCCCAGAGTGCCAGCTATGTAACTACCCCTACAAACTGTTGCACACCATCTTTTTGAGTACCCAAAACGAGCGAGACTAGAAGAATGCTACTCCCTTCGAGACCAGACAAGTGAAACACCTTGTACGGAGGAGAAGAACAGCTTGTGAACACATGCAAATTCCACTACATGTCATTGGGCCAAAGGGTGACAGCTCATGCGCAGCTGGATCGACAACAACAACAAACATTTAGTATAATCGGGTTAGATAAATATAACTTCAAATGGCGGCATTCATTATTCTCACGAACATTGCAAAGGAGTCGCTGTTAGTTTCTTTATATGCCTTTTATTCTCCCACGACAATACAGTTTGTATGTGACAATTTTCCAGGGTGCAGAGGCCTACAGAGCAAGGTTTTTTTTTTTTTTTTTAGTGTTTAGGCGATATTGTGATGAGTTCTTTCGACTATGTTTTATAAACTTAATTATACGTTATTGCTTGTTGACCGTGTCGAAATCCTAGCTTAACGGTCTGACCTATAAGTGCTCTGTCTCCGAGACATCAGCCATCTCAGTGTTTCTATGCTGAACGTACCAAGTAGCAGTTGACTGGATAACCTGTTTATACATGTTTATTATTCGTTAGGAAACCATTACTAACAGTATAACCTGTAGCCCAGTGTAGGTAACAAGTTGTTATAATCTGGGTATCAGTGCAACGCCTTGATTTACTGCCTTCTTTTTCTGTGTAAACTGTGTCAGGGAAGGCTATCACATTGATCAGGCAACTCAACGATGTCAATAGTAAGTAAATCTTAGTGCGTATCCTGTAAATGACGTTGCAGAACCAAACCCAGCAATTTTTTAAAGGCAAATTTCTCTTGAGTTTCATTGCTTCCTGGACGCACTACAAATTGTCTGCTGCTAGGATCGAAGCCAGCAGCCCGACATTACAAATCGCGTTCGCAACATCTGAGACACTGAGGTCGACTGTCTATATTACACATTACAATTATGAGGGACATTTACGTGTACCTGACAAAAATATTCCTAATAAAGATGTAGCAAAGTGAATCATACAGGATTGGATGGATTTTTTACCCACCAGGACATCACACAAGCGATAAACACCCGATGACACAAAGTGCCACCATGCGGATGAGGATCACCGTGGAGAGGTCCCAGAAACCGCGTTCAGGACATTTGGCCATAATGATGACCTGCCTATATTGCGGGCCCTGGCAAAAGCCAGAGTGGGGCTTCAAATAACAAAAAAATAACGTCCTAGGAGGAGGACGAAAAGTAGTAGTGAATCATACAATATAATAGTCGAGGATGATTTCCAAGCAGTTGCACAATTTTTACTTTTTAATGTTATCTTCAAGAAAGGTTGTCATACTGATTAATAATGTAGCTTAACTCACTCTAAAGTAATGTTATGCTTATAAGTAAAGAATGTAGGTCAATTATTCAAGAAAGTGAGCATTGATATTAAAACAAACTACAAAATTAAACTTTCCGTATAGATATATATCTCCAACACACATTGCATTGTTTCCCTTCAGAAAGGCCATATTGACTATTGTACCCCTTTAGAGATGCTGGTTTTTACAGACCAATGCTTAAAATATTTATTCTTTGTCTTTAGATTCGAGCCCTTGAGGTTCATTGCTGCAGATATCCACTGGTCTCAGTTCATCTCTCTGGTTTGGCTTTTTCTTTGACAGTTAGTGACACCAAGTGTTTTCTAGGTCTTGACATTATCTTTTCATAGTCTTCTTGGTCTGTCTCGTGATCTACGACTATTCCTCTCCCTTGCACACAAAGTTTTTTTACTTCTCTGTCCATCCGACATCTTTTCAATATGGCCCCAACCTTTCAGTCTATTAGTTCTCAAAATGCCATTGATCACCGGGGGATTTAAAACAGATTATAAATTTCGCTGTTGCTTCTCACTCTCCATTCCCCGCAGTTTTGCATCTCTGATTTGCCTAAAAAGATTCGTCGTAAGACTCTCTGTTTTTCGAAACCCCTGTAATAAAGGCTTTATCTGTTTTTTATTATGCTCTCTAAGTTTCAGAGCACACAAACGACTGGTCTTATCAGCGTTGTATAATTTTGATCTGGTGTTGCGAGAAAGGCACTTGACTTTCAGCAGATTTTTGAAGAGCAAAGTATAACTTTAAATTTTTTTCG
>CAJHNH020006067.1:0-15249 GCA_905116865.2 Candidula unifasciata
CGTGAGGGATTGCATGTAACAGTTTCCTAACCATTTTTGTGAAAATTTTCGGAGCGTTTATTAAACCAAATGGTAAACGAAGCCATTGTTTCAGTCCAATTGGAGATTAAAAGCTAGTATATTTCACATCTTCTGGCGTTAGTGGTGTTTGCCAATAACCTTTTAAAAGGTCAATTTTTGAAAAAAAAATGTGAGTTGTGTAATTCTTGTATGATTTCATCTGACGAAGGGATGGGCTCAGTTTCTAAATAGGTAATTTGGTTTAGTTTCCTATAATCAACACACAAACGTAGTGAACCATCTTTTTTCTTTACTACCACTAAAGGTGAACTGTAGTTTGATGTGGAATTTTCAATGATTCCTTCTTGTTGTATAGTATCAGTCATGCTTCTGGTTACTGCAGCAGCTGGGTGGGGTGCATTTGGGTCAGATAATGGTCTTAAATCAGTAACATATGATTGCAATTCATGTTCACATACTTTAACATTGGATGAAGCTGTTAAGATTAATGGGTTATTTACTTTCTCACTATGCATCATTTCTCTTTCATTCAGTATCAATGGTGCCTCTTTAACACCCAATAACTTTTTCGCATCTTTTGCATTCTTTACTTCTTTCATACCTTTATCCTTGTATACTGTGGTCTCATTCTTTTCATGTTCAATTTTCCCCATAATAATACTCTCACTGAATCTTGCATGACCAATTGACTGCTCCCTGTTGTGGAAACAATCACTTTTATCCATTTGTATTACTGCATTCACACTATGGCAATAATCTTGATCACTGGTACTCATTTTCTCACTTTCTTTCACTGAAAAAATTCTTGCTCAGACATTTCTTTCAGACCTTTTTCATTCCCCAAAATTAATCCTACACATGGTGCTGATAGAGCTGCAACTCTTAACTTGCCTTGAAAAAAAGGTGTTTTAACAAAAACAACTGCTAATTTATACTTTTCAATTGTGCCTCCAAATGTTCTACAGTTAACATGTTTGTTAGTAATATCTTCAGGTTTGATAAGATCTTTGTGAATACCTGAAATTGTGGCGCCCGTGTCTCTCAATATTGTGGTTATTCTGCCATTTACGATACCCTTGTATAATTTTAATGTTCCATGTATATTTGTGGCTGAGTTGGCTTCTTGTATGGGTATGTTATGGCCACATGGGAGGCTATCTTTTTCATGGAATTGTTGACAAACAGGACAGGTTTCATAATTTTCAATAGTTACTGCATTGGTATCAAACGGTTCACTGTCTGAATCTGAGTCGGACATTGCTTGTGCTATGTTGGCTTCCTTGAATTTTTTCCTAAATAAACAGTCTTTTTTTAAATGATTATAGCATCCACAATTGAAACATTTAATAGCACATTTTTGGCTTTATTAATCACTAACACTTTTTGCCAATATTTGCAGTCAATCCATTTGCAAAATATTTCTGAAATTCCAAAAGATCATCAGTGAATGTCTGCACTTTGGCTTTTAGCGAAACTTTTTCCCTATAATATGTAAGTCAAAGTGTCTAATCTTTTAGAATCAAAGTCTTCTTAGAGGGACTGTTTCTAAGATCTTCAATGGTTCAAATGCTAAATGTTTTTGAAAAATAATGGCCCACTGGTCTTTTGGGACATCATGAAAGCGCATTTGCAAAAGGAAACTAGATATTTAACTACCAATGTCATCCTTTTCAGAGAAATTTCTGACTAAACCTGCATACTTTTTTGAATTTATTAATTCTTCTTTTAATCTCTCTTTTTGAATAGCAGCTTCTCTTCTGGAATCATTTTCCATCTCTTTAGTTCTTATTTGCGCCTCTGCCTTTTCTTTTTCAGTCTGAATTGAAGCAGCTATCTTTTCACGTTCCGATTGCATTTCTTGTTCTTTTAATATTCTTTCTTGTTCCATTTGTTTTTCTTTTAATATTTTCTCTTGTTCCAGTTGTTTATCTTTTAATATTTTCTCTTGTTCCAGTTGTTTATCTCTAATCTCCATTTCTTGTCTTTTCATTTCTTTTTCTTGTTCAAATTGTCTATTTTTTCATCTCCATCTTTTGTGTCTTCATATCTAGTTCGTGTGCTCGTAATAATCTCCGTTCTTCTCTCAAATCGTCTTGTATTTTCTTTTCCTTTTCATCACAAAACTTTCTAAGTTCTTCCCCTTCCAAATTCAATTCTTTGCCCAGCATGATCAGCTCTGCCAAGTTAGACATTTTGATGTCTTTACAATGTAAACAACAGTGAAGTTACAATTCCTTTCTTTCAAATTACACACCCTAAAACGAATATAAGTTCAATATAATGAACTAGTAACTTGAAACAGTAACTGAAATGTCTCTTGGGTATCAACAGTTACCTTAAAATATAGTGGATGTAACTTGTTTAACCACCAAGACTACAAACCAGATAATTCTATATATGTATATATACAGTTGATGTCTAAGAGGAAGAGTTGACTAGTATAAGTTTGGCTTATGGAAGAATAAATCAGTTAAGCACACTTGAGAAATTGGATATGACAGCTAGAAATAATAAGATTATTGATCAAGTTGTAATAGACTGTTGTAGCTAATAGAATAGATGGATTATCAAAGTCTTAGACGCAGTGGATTATCAAAATATTTAACAAATTAATTAATGAATAATATGTAACTGTATCAATAATTAAATGTTTGACACTAATCCACTTGTGCAGTACAGTAGTTGGTTATAAAGTTAAAGTCTTGACCACACCTTATGAAATAATTTCAAACAAAAATTTGTATTTATTAATAACGAATGTTTTTAACCTGGGTATATTTAAATAGTCTTTAAATGAAATAAATATTCAAATTATTTCAATTGTTTGGAAAAATATTTGATAAGTGACTGTGACAGAATAAGCACCAATAATTTCAATATTTAAATAATCTCACTTAATAACTTGTATCGGTAGGTAATAAATACAATTATTCAGTATGCTTGTTTTACTAAGTTCACTTTCAATGAGGAAAAAAGTTACAATATATATAAGTCAACTTGCGACATACGATTTCAAGTGATATTGACAAAATAATTCCCATCCACAAGTAACTGTAGTCAATTTTAGCAATCAACAACAATACTATTTAATACTGACTATATAAAGATATAGTGTTCAATAAATGAATGTACCAATAACTAATATTACAATGACGTTTTCTAAATCTAATGTTAAATCACCAATGATTAAATTTTTTTCTTGGTATAACACAAACTTTCTATTACCCACAACTGTACCTTGTTTATAGAGGCTACACCTGGTGATGATGATGAAATGTGAATCAAATGTCACAAAGTAACTTCTGATACTTTGTGATGTTTATATAATCAAACAATTAATAACTTATATTTTCTTAAGGGATGTAGAGAGAATTTACTATTAAATTATGGATTAAACTATTAAATCATGACACTTGATGATGATGTATGATATTATATTAATAAAATAATGATATTTCAAAAATGGATGACAATAATTTAAATAATATTTTGGTAGTGAATTAATTAGGTATGACTACTTATGGCACTCCATGATGATGATGGCACCTAACTTCCAATCTGCTTGGAGCACTTTTGTAAAAAGTGAAAAAATAGAATTTCACTTTAATTTGAAGTTATTCATAAAAGAAATAATGTAAACAATAATAGAACAATGCAAAATAATACTAAATACATCAATGTAATAATATAAATAAATAAAATAAATGTCAATGAATGCACCAATGTAAATTATAAATAAATATATTGATAATTATAATAAATAACTGAAACACCAGAAAAATAAATCAAAAATAAAATTATTAATCAATGCTGTATCTTGATGTTCTGATCTAGTTGACTGTCCTGAAGCTGCTTCTGCGATGACTTGTTAAGATGTTTTGACCGTTGTTCAGATGGCGCTTGTCTGTTGATCTTTCTATTGCTACTTTTAAAATATTGAAGAAATGATAATTTGATAGGGTTAATTAAAATTAAAACACCATAGTAATGATTTCATCAACTGGGCACTGAAATTAATGACCGCACAGTTTATCTGTTCACACTAGCAATTTTAGCATTGAATGCACACTGATTAAGGAATTGTTCAGTGCAAGCATTTATTACAGAAACTGCATACTGTTTGTGATACTGTTCACTGTACTACCGGTTTCATAAACTGAATATTGATCACTGAATAGTTCGCTGGTAGCTACACACTTCAATAGTACATTGTTAACTGCAGATACTTAAATAGTTCACTACTAGATACACACTTAAATCAATACTTAGATTTGCACCGACCAATTTGATGCTTTTCCTGTCGACTGAATGTGTTTAGGACGTAGGAAAGCTTTATTATTATTGCTTTCTTGTGTTTTAGACGATTATTATACGACGAACTTGAGGTAAGGATGAATGTTGATCACGAGACATCAATGAGTGCCGATCTTGAGGTATGGTAGGCTTCTCGTACTGTAGTTTCCTACCAAATTGTTTGCCACGGTTGATAATGAGGAGCGATGACACATATACCCAGTGTCAGAGCTGTAGTTCTTTTGATTTCAATTTCCAGTCAACACTCTACAAGGTGTTGTAGCTGTCTTTCTACTTGAAAGCAGATCCGAGAGCAGGATCTGGTGTCGACCACTTCTTGTGTTGCTCGGTGCAGATTTCCCACTGCACTTCACCACACCTTAGTCGGCAGCAAATTTTGATTAAACAACAGGGCTTTGGAAGTGTTGTAGAGGGACAGCCCTAGTCTCACGTCATCTTTGCGTAGACTTACTGTTATTTTTCCTTTGCTACCCTTGATGACTGCTCCTTGACACTGTCTCTGTCTACACTATTTCCTCTGCTTCTTGTTGGTAAACTGGCCGAAAAACTTGAAACGTGGACTTATTTGCCAGCATTCAAAGCCTGGAATTAGTTCAAACGTTGTTCAATCCTGTATACAATCGGATATGGGGTGTCGTTATTGCCGTCAATCTTCCCCGCTTACGTTCTTATTTTGAACTGGTTCTACCCGACGTCGGGCCAATAACAAAACTCATTTCCAATGTTTCAGATTTCATTGTCCGATACTAATTTCCTATCCTCAATTGTTTGGACGAGCTCCCATTCGTGCGATGACTTTCTTTTATCTTCTACTGGCTCGCATCATCGCACGCTCGCTGCCATCTCACAAAACCGACATCACACGACGAGCAGAAAATGGACGACTGGAAAAACAACACGATACTGTTCCAGCACTTTAATCTTCCACTCGCGGCTTACACAGCCGGCACATGAAATAGACAAATGTCCAGGCACACATTATAACGCAAGTATCAAATATTACCTTCAAGCAGAAATCACAATCGTCCTACACTAACATCGTGAACAAAACACAACAGCTGTCCTGACAGACAAACTCAGACGACCTGCAGACATATTGCTGGCCAGCTTTTTTCGCCAAGTTGGACTGGAACAAATTCACTCAAAAACATCTGCTGAATCCACACATCATTCACCGCTGTCCATACACTCTGTTCCTGGGTCCAAGCGAGACTCACTCCCAGCCCTTTGCACGATATTATATAGCCTTCTACTCCCTGCTTTGTTTTCCCTGAATATTCCGTGCTTCTTCACTTTCACGGCAGTCGTGTTTCATCATACTTCGCGTGAAGTTCGACAGTCAACATTTCTTCACGTGAATAATTATACTCCACATAAAATTTGACTATCTGTTTTTCTTTATAATTCCCGTGAAGTTCAGACTCAACAATCCCCGTGCCGTCCCAGTTAGAGTCAAAATATTCCACTCACATTTATTACTGACGTCATCTGGGAGAAAATGACATTCACTACAGTTAGCATTGACATTTTTTTTTATTGATAAAATGCACTCCTTGACGATCCGAAAACACATTTAGTATAACCTTCCCTGATCATGGCTTACCTTTAATTTTCAAACACAAGGCGAAGAAGCGTGATTCCATTGCACGGAATCACGCTTTGATTCGGGCTGGTAGTTATGCACCCACGATTGGTCCCAAGTAAAAATAGTGTTTATCATGTTTTCTCCTTAATCGACAAAGATGCTGTAAGCGCAGGCCTAATCAGTTCATTTTGTGTTCGTCCGTCAATTATCTGGGTACCTACCTTGCGCACACTTTATTATCTTTCAATCAGTCATGCATTATGTTGTATGCTGAACCAGCGCAGCTGCTACAGAGTCAACCGTTACTCGCCTGTCATCATTTGCTTCACCCCCTGCAAGGATACGTCTGTTGCAAAAGGACGACCGGATCAGACTGCATGAACAATTTCAGAGCGTCCTTGAGACATTTTTTTAAACGCTTAACGGGATAAATATGTATCATTATAAACAGGAAGCATTTCCAATCCGTATAAAAGTCCTTTACATGCAGTCTTTTTGCTCAGCACGGAGCATGCCTGTCTCAACCTTTAACAACAAGCTCTGTGAGTCAGTTACAATCACGGCATGTATATACAGCTGATTCTTAAACCAGCGAAAGACAGCAGTGACTGCCTCCACCTCCATTCCCAAACTAGACTTTACGATAGTATGCTAGGCTTTGTTGAAATAAGCGATGTCTGTTCGCTTTTTTATGAAACCCCATGTACATCGTCTGCCCATTAATACATATCCTAGACGGGGATTGTCATGACACATTTGTTAAATTTTTGATTCTGCAGAACCAGCTGGCCAGTCTCTGCACTCACGACCTAAACTGATTACATACCGTCACGAGTCCTAAATTTGCTCGAATACTTTGACCAACTCCTCTCCTCGCCCAAATTTATTAAGACGCTTAAACATATCTAATTCTGTATGCAGCCTGCCCAATCCAAAACCTTTCTCGTTTCGGTCTGTGACCCCTAGCTCTACCCAGGGCTTTATGCAGGAGGTGCTTCTTGTCTGCAGCTACTCTAAGATATTACTTTGCTTGCAGAACTGTAAGCCTATCTGCAACAGTGGCAGTGCAAATATGTTTCGCATTATAGCATACATTCTACAATTGTATCTCTTGTACACCCTATAATTACCCTCATGGCTTCATTTTGTATGCGTTCAAGTTTCATATGAATCTATCACCAACAGGATCATAATGTGGAACATTGTGAACATTATACGTAATTTCATGTCCATGGCTGCTACATTATTTAGAGCACTTAGTCCATTTTAGCATTTTACCGCAGCTGTCCCTACATGACCTCTGACTAACAGGCTTTTATCTAAAATGATACCCAGGTACCTCAGTTTGTTTTCTCTTTTTATTAATTGAGAGTGGTGGAGCATTACCTATTACACCTCTATTTTTCAGAGAGCATCACAAAACAGCCCTGTTGTCTAAATGCATGACATCAAACATTTCTGCACACAAGTCAGTCCCTTTGTCTACAGTTGCCTCTAGCTCTTGGTCTATCTGTTCTCTATCATTAGCATGCCTGTATGGAAGAATATAATTTGCAAATGCCAATATCCTTCCAACACCTAGCGCTTCAAGTTTTGCAGTCCTGCTTGTATAAACATTGAAGATCACTGGTAAAAGTGCAGAACTCTGGGGTAGTCCTGGGGCGAAATTACATGGTTCTGATGTCCATGTACCCAGGAAAAGGACAACCACACGTGAATGCAGGGCAGCTGTTAATCTAGTTCATCAGAGACAAATCACTTTCTCCATGAGCGCAATTATCAAAATATCACATCTGACTCTATTGTAGGCATCGCTGCTGTCTTATGTCTATACTGGGACCCATCATATACACCAGAAACAGAAGTAGCTGCATTTTCCTTGGTACCCTTCCTTGGCCGTTACCTACCCAAACCTGTTGGAATTTTGGCAGCAGCTCTTCCCTTTAAATGTTGTTTAACTATAATAATCGTCTCAAGCACCTTAGTGTCCGTTAATTATCATTTATAGAATTAGACAGAGTATCTCTAACTGAATTTCTAAACTCCCTATCAGTGTGATCAGTTTTGGCTATAAATCACTTAAAAAATGCTTCCCCTTTCTCTCTGTCTGTTGTCCCCGGCGTACCGTGATCAGTGTATACAGTGCCCTCAGTTATAGGCCTATCCGTCCTCTGAATTTGCCTGTAAAGTTTCCCAAACCTACCTAGTGAATTTTCTCTTTTAAATTTACTAACAACATTTACCCAATTAACCGCTGTTGCATTCCTCTGCACACCACTTCAACGCTTTAATTGTGTGTGTGTGTGTGTGTGTGTGTGTGTGTGTGTGTGTGTGTGTGTGTGTGACTGTGTAGGTTCTCTACATCCTCTCGTAACATAAGCGATGTCTTTCGTACTTTCTGTAATTGTTTAACTGATGCTCGCTTTGCTCTCAATGTCTGTCTTACTTCTTGAGTCCACCATGAAATCTTCAAAAGTCTCGCTGATCTGATCATTGCTGGAACATTGCCAACAGCATTCTATGTCTGAAGTCCATTGCTGCCATAATCGTAAGTTCATTAAGTCCGTTTTGGCACTTTACTGTAACAGGTTAAACATGGTCCATAACTGACAAGCTTCTATGAACAGTGATACGGGCTGAACTAAACTTTACTGTCAATTTTAATGTTACCATCTGTTGTGTGTGAATTTAGTGACGGGTATAACAAGTTAAACATGCAAGAACTTTGTGTAAAGCATGTAAACAGATGAACATTCATATTTGTTGACATTTTTAGATTTCCAACATCTGAGCCAGTTAATGTTGTAAAACTGATATTGTATGATAATCACGGGTGGCTGCAAATTCGCCGAGTCGTGCGTGTAATGTAAAATCCATGTTTACCTGACCGCTGTTGGCGGGAATGCGTTGTACTTGAGTCATTTGCTTTCAGTTCATCTTAGTATATAGTTTAAGTCACGTGGACGTATGGGCTTTGTGCGATAGTTTTAACAGTGTGGATTGATTCTGTGGAGGTTCTGTGAAATGTCCGGGATGATTGTGATGTATCATCACTTGGACTTTCGAATTGTGTAAGTTATTTTCTAGAAAAGATTTGTGTCGGTCATAGGCGCTGGGGCCGTCATGGTGGCGCTGGGGTCGACATGGTGGCGCTGGAGCCATCATGGTGGCGCTATGTTGGCACGTTGGGTAACGGTGTTCGTCCACAGAGGTGCTGAAAAACTTTGTGTATGTGTGTGTGTGTGTGTTTGCCAGCGTGGAATGGAATGAGGAAGTATCGTAGGCTGATTAATATGATGTTAGTCTGTTATGCTCCAATGAGTGGCTAGGATGGCAGACGGAATGTCTGCAGGGTTCACTAAGGAGGCATCTACCTTGAGTCCTATGATGGCGGGGTCGTTTAGAGGACGAACGATCAGAGTTTGTCACTGGACATCACACTCGTGTATCTGCGCGATCGGATGTGAGTAGCTCGTAGCAGGCACCCTATGGATAGTTCGCTGGGGTGTTTTGTCCATTTCTGGAGAGACTGCCGATTTGAGTTTGTGGCTGGCAGTAGAAGACTTGACAGTGAATTCACTAAGTCATCTTCGTCACAATGTGCTCATCCATAATAAAAAGACTGATCTCACTACGAGATACTTGGCGTGAGATATTATATTGCAGTACGCGTAGGCAATGTTGGTGTTTACGAAAGGATATGTTGGCGTGTTACGTGTACCTGGCTTTTTGTAGTGCTCTTGTTTTGCTTGGTTGTCCTTTGCTTCAGTTATAATCACCATCAATTAGTTATTTTTGCTTATATTGATATCCGACTGTTCAAAGAGTCGATAGCATTACCGCTGCACGCTGAAATAAATGAAAAAATAACATCACTTTACCTACACGAGAAGAGCCGAGTGCCTAATCTATCGTACTGCAAAGGGAAAAGAATGAGATGTTATTATTTGGAAGGAGAGTCCTGCAGATTATCTTAGCTCTCTTCACTGCACGTTGAACTTATCTTTATTTTATTCTTAAAGGATATAGTTTCGTCCCCCATCTAAAAAGTTGAGTGCATGATGCGACACTGTGGGCTGCAGATTTCATTTGGAATGTTTTTCAACTGTGACCAACGTGTTGTGAACTTAGATTAAGAAAGGCGTGTGACCTGTTGCCAAAGTGTTGGTAGTACCTTATGTGGTTATTAGTGATCGCGTGTGCAACTGCATATTTGTTTATTACTGCTGCTTCCGTCGATGTTGAACTGCATTTCTAATGTCGGACTGTTTGTAATAACACTTCTAGTGGCTGAATTATGCTGTTAATGCCTGTCAATTATATTGCATATGCAGAATTAGAAGTGTGCAGAAATTTTTCCACAAGGGTCAGTGTTGGATATTATCTGTGTTTTTAGTTGACATTGCAGTGAAACCGATGTATCTGTTGCTGTGTAGGTGCTCCCCATCTGTTTCCTGTTAGATAGGAACAGCAATAATAATTGCTACACTATACATCGTTATACTCATTTTGACAGATGAGGAGCCAGGAGTAGAATAGAATAAATGATTGGTATCTTTATACCTGGTGTGACAGCTGATGTGTAGCTTCTCTCACACTATTCTTGTAAAAAAGAAAGTAGTGGGTGCTTGTGTGTTTGTTATTGTCAAAATAATTTATATATTTGATGTGACAGGCCTTTTTGAAGAGAGGAATAACCTTAAAGTGATCCCTCCTTCTCTCAGGAATGCTTAAACTGCAGATGTGGCTCATTATAAGTTATCTAAGGGATTAGTCCCAGGATAATATTAAACCATTTGACAGCAAGTCCTGTTGTGGGAACTAGACGGTAGGTGAGACCCACTGCATTAGAAAAGTGGACATCTGGGAAATATATATTTAAAAACCGACCCACAATTTTACACAATCCCCTAACTGTGTTTCACAGTAAAGATAAAACATGTGTTTGTATAAATCCAGCAACACTTAAGTTTAAAATGAGAAGAGTACAGGTTGCATTTCAACATTTATTGATCAACGTTAACCATACATGTTATTAAACCATATTAAAGCAACCAATCTGATATAGTGCCAGTGCACTATAGATAACAATCCTAGGGAACAAAGCATAACAGTTATTCCAGAGCAAGATGCATTGTAATGAATCTCCCTGCACAGTCGATTAACTATCGTATGAATACTTCAGCAGGCTCAGTGTTCTGATCCTGACTCATATTGGAATTTGTACACCACCAGCAGAAATATTTAGAAATACTGGTATTGAAGTCATTACCCAATGGGATCAAGCTCTTTTTTATCTCTTGATTTACACAGAGTGACTTGTACATCACACTGCCCAGCCAGCTCCTTGTAAGGTGTACACTAGCATCAATACAGCCAGATAGTGGGGACCACCTTCACGCCTGTAACAAATCAACACAATCTAGATAACATCAACTCCTCGTTCCATAGGGATTCAGTAAATGAATCAAGATTTTCCGATTAAACGAGCATAGATAGACCCTCACCGCTAGATAGATCTTTCCCAATTGGATAGACTATTCCTCTTATCGCCTGAAAGACTGGAATCTTTAAAAATGTATACACTATTTGGTGTACAGAGTATCTACAGCACAGCACACTGAAGAGTTCATAGGCAAAGCAAGTCTTATAAATACATTTCTGAAAATATACTGCATACTAGTCCTTTGATAATAGTATACAAACATGAATAACAATTGCAACAATCTGACATAGCACTTTATCACTATCCTGTGTTCACCATAATGTATGAGCATTGGCCGACCCAAGCTATTATATTCTAGAACAGTGCCTGCCATTAGGGCAGTATGACTGCATATTAATCTCCCTAAAGATATCCATGTAGACATCTTACACATTTGCAAATGTTTTCCTGGCATTCCATTTGGCATTTTCAAAATGTAACAATGCAATAGATTTGTTCCTAGTTAACCTCCGGTTCCCCCTTGCAAATATCCGGTTGGTCCGCTGGCATTCCACTGACAGGTTTTTCTCTTTCGCTTCGACTGCTAGAAATATGTTCTCACTTCCCTGCACTATTAATGTCATATTTTTAGACATATATCTAGGTTTTTCTTACCTGATAATAGGCTACTATGTTGACAATGCAGGTGACTTTCCTTTCATTGCAATCTCCAACTAGCATCAAGATCTGGTCCCCTCTGATTTTCCACATCTCTTCTTCCATCGATTTTACCCTCAACTCTGACTATTTCTTCCTGCCTATTTTTAGATTCCCGGCAAATCCTTCCCGCTATTCAACGGTGTAGCTCGTTGGAGGGCTTAATATGTTGGGTGAGTCTGTTGGCAAGCCATTTTTTTTATGCCGTTAAATTTTAAGCTATTTCGGATTTCACTTAGAACTCCCCTCCCATATTAAGTCGGTCTACTTTCTGGCGGCAATCTAGAGGGATATTCAAATTTGCTCTGTGACAGTTATGTTATCACAATCCACGTCTTTGCACCAGTGTTGCCACTTTGGATCTTTTATATCCAAATTTAGATCTTTTTCACTGCATTTAGATACTGTTTTTGACGTTTAGATCATAGATATTTTTCTAGACCCTTTTCATATGGAGTTAGATATTTCATAGATTTTTTTTTCTTCCATTGTCAATTTAATAATTACTGTGTAAAATATTTACTAAATTATTTCTGTTTTGGTCTGGTACGTACATTGCGACAACTGCCATTACTTGAACTTTGAACTCTCACTGGGGTCAACGCACAAATATCTGGTAGCCCCGGTACTGATTAATAAGAACGCGCCTAAATCATACTAACTTCGTTTCAACCGTATCCTCACTGTGCTGACTTTGCGTTTCTTTTTCAAGTGATTTAAAAAAAAATAATTGCTCACCTTCTTATGTGGCTTTCACTTTGAAAAAAAAACCTTTCAACATGCCAAAAGTAAAGTATGAGCAAAAAAAATTTGGAAAGAGTGGTTGCATGATGACAAAATTAAAAACTGGGGATATGACCAAAGCTTGTTGTAAGTACTGCAAGTGTGAAATTAAAGCGAAAATACAAAACTCAAAGAGTCATGCAGAGACTAAAAAAGCATAAAACAGCAGTTTCATTTAATTTAAAGATATTACACCTCTGTCATCTGTTTTCAGAACTATACTGATAAATGAATCATGAAAAGTTGAAGTATCAGTCGCAATGTTTTTAATATCTCACTGCGCAATTTCAAACTTTGACCATTTGATCGATTTGTAAAAAATCTTTCACTAGTTCAATTTGAAAAGTGTGATGCAGAAAGTATAGTTTAGGAAATGAAGGACCTTTTAATCAGCATAGTTTTTTGCACTCATAGTTATGCTTGGATGTCTAATGGTGACAATTGGTATATAAGTGCACTTGCTTTCTGACATCTGGTTTCTATTTCTCTGTCAATTCTACAATCTTCTGTGATCATACTTCCTGGATATTTAAACTCTCTAACTTGATTCAGGGCAGAGCCATTCAGCTGTATGTGTAGTGGGGCAGAATGTTTACTAACTTGCATTGTTTCGGTTTTGTTTACATTAATCTTCATGTTGTATTTACTACATGCTGAGTTTAACCTGTTAATGTGGTCTTGCAGTCTATGTTCTTCAGGGTAGAACAAGCACTGGTCGTCAGCAAACAGTAGTTCGTTTAATGTGGGTGAATCGATTACTTCTCCTGATGTGTGTACTTCCTCGAGATTATAAAGGTGTATGTTGTCTGTATCGTGCAATTAAAATTCGGCCTGATGAGATTAGAGAAATGAGCCTACTGTTCCACTTATAAAGAAATTTGAACAGCTAAAGCATAAAATTGTCATTTTGGATCCGAAGCTTTAACTTCATTAGCCAAGCTAAGTTTATCCCGTGGATCTTGTGAGGCAGACATCAGTGAAGGTGAGGACATGATTATGTAGGGTAAGTCATAACAGAAGCTATGTAATTTTTGACTTTTTCAATTTGGATGTTTTTTTCTAGATCTTTTCTACGCAGATTTAGATCTTTTTAGATATTTTTGACACCGTTTTGGATATTTTTTGTCAAAGAAAAGTGGCAACACTGCTTTGCACACTGGGCGTGCTTCCACTCCAAGGTATCACTACAGATTGTTTCCATGAGACGTTGGTTTTATTATTTAATGTCTTTACCTTGAAGTAGTCGTGCTTCACCAAGCTTAACTCCGCGGACACGGAGTCATCTTAGAGTAAGAGATTCGCAATTTTCCCAACGTAGACCGTACAGCATTGATGATGTCAGCTCTGTCCATGCCTCTTCGCATTTGCATAAGTGGAATACTTGCCAGCTGGTCAGCTCTTTCATTGTCATTTACTTCTACCTATTTGGAGCGAAGCCTGCCTGTTGCGACTTTCTGAGGAATGCTCATGGAGTCTAAAACGATTACCGCATGTGTGTCCGCTTGTTCAGCTACCTATGCGAGTGCCCTGGAAGCAGCACATTATCTCCACGGTAATGTTTGACTTAGTCCTCTCGTCGCGCTGCTATCCTCTATTATGCATTCCCCAGCTTGTGTGTTGTGTATGCCAATGCTGATCTTGACCCATGTTTCACAGACCCATCTGTGTAAATGATGACATCTTCTGGGCGATAATGCTGATCAATTAGTGCCCTAACCTCGGTGTGTGGCACAGTCGTGCCTATACATCCCCCAAGAAATAGATGTGCCTAGTTCGGCCAATGGTGAATGAATATAGTTCGTAGCTCTCTTTAATCGTACTCAAGAACAAGGCCAGTGATGTAATCAATTACACAAGAGCTGGTTTATTTACAATATTCTCGTCACACAGGCTTCATAAATTCAATAAGCAATAGTATATGAATACTTTATATCTGGATACAAGCTATTCGCATGACTCTCTACTAGTTCCTTGACAACTGTTCTAGCTAAACTCCAAGTTTAACATATACCTTCTAAACGAAGTAAAGCACTAGTTTTCGTTCTCCTAACCGGTCTTTCCAGCGGTTCAGCCCTAACCTGTCCTATCAAGCGGTTCCGTGGCTAACTCTCTGTTCTAGTTAAACTCCAAGTTTAACATATCCTTCTAAACGAAGTACAGCACTGGTGTTCTCAACTGGTCTCTCAAGCTGTCCGGTCCTAACTGTCCTCTCAAGCGGTTCCGGGGCTAACTCTCTGTTCTAGTTAAACTCCAAGTGTAACATATCCTTCTAAACGAAGTACAGCACTGGTGTTCTCAACTGGTCTCTCAAGCTGTCCGGTCCTAACTGTCCTCTCAAGCGGTTCCGGGGCTAACTCTCTGTTCTAGTTAAACTCCAAGTTTAACATATCCTTCTAAACGAAGT
>CAJHNH020006068.1:0-5000 GCA_905116865.2 Candidula unifasciata
TGTACTTTATCTTTAGCTAGAAGCAGTTCGTAGTACTACAAATGGTTCGTGTGTGTAACAAACTCTCAAATTGCATCCAAAATATACCAACCATTATAGGTTAGGTTAGGTTAGTTGCGTATCCTTTACAGGACGTTAAGGAAACAACCCCAACAGCCCCTGGCTGTTGTGTAGTTTCTCTAGGCAAATATACGTCAAGTAGTTTGCCTTTGCTTCCTGGACGGTCGGCTTTCTTGATACCACTGTCGAAACCAACGCAAGGCGCATGGCGCTCAGCTGGGATCGAACTCGGCACCACGGCATTACGAAGCGTTCGCATCGACTTAGCCACAGAGCCGACACTAACCATTATACGTGAAATCGTAACCTATTAAAATATTATCACATTACAGAACAGAAAATACCACACAGCCACCCACCCAGACACACGAATACACAAGCTTACACTTTGGTTTTTTTAACCCTAAAAAAAGTCATAGTGTACTAGACACTTGTCTATGTGTATTACCATCGTCATCATACTCATACTCATCATCATCATACTCATCACCATCATCATCTTAATCATCATTATACTCATCATCATCGTCATAATCGTCAACGTCATACTCATCATCAACTTCATCATCAACATCATACTCATCATCACCATCCCATTCATCCTCATTACACTTATGACCATCATCCGGAGGTGGGCGAACACCCAGAACTTTTCGCAGGAGGCTTTCAACCGACGAACACGAAGAAGAAGAAGATTATCTCTCCTGATGTATTTCGCCTAACTGACCCTAAATTCCGGACCACTCCCCCCCCCCCCGACCCCTCTTCCCTACCCCCGCCTCATACTACATCTTTTGCCAATAACCCCACTAGTTAGTTAGTTAGTTAGTTGGGTTATCCTCATTGCACTCCGGACATGTCCATAGGTGCTCAGATCCTCCCCTCAGTATGAACCCCAACGTCCGATGGCTAATAGTACCAGTTCTATGTTGATTAACAAGTCTTCTGGCGTAGCTGGTGTTCGTCTCGTTTTTTGCTGTGCCGATCTTAATTCCCAAGTCTGCCATTCTGGCGAGTGATGTGGATTCACTGCCACCAAAGTCCTCTATTCTTCCCATTTCTCTGAGGGCATTGATAATATCAGCATGATCCATAGGCTGACCATAACCCCACTAATCGCCATTAAGTGTTGCCACACATCTTGAAACCCCCTCCATGTTTACTAGGACACTATCTGATTAAATAACGCCTACGTTTATGCAACATCAATTCCACAAGTACTCTAACTACAGCCATCAGCATCCTGCCGCGAACACGATGATGATGGATTGAGCCAGATAGACAATAACTCCGAAAAAACGAAACCTCAAGTGCAGACCGGGGAATTTCAGGATGAGCTGGTCCCAAATGGATGCCACCCATCGTTGGATCAATGCGTAACCCGCTATGTATCATTATATCCTTTTCGGCTGACGAATTTCCATTGTTCGGCTATCCATGCTTCAGTGTGCATTTTGCTTTGCCTTGCTTCTAGGCAGAGCTTGATGCGAAACCGTGCACAATTCAGATGTTATGTTCAGTAAACATTCTAGTGTTTGCACTTGAGCGTGTTTTGCGTTCTATACAATTTCTGTTGCGATTTCTGGTTCAGTCACTGATGGGGGGAAATGGAATTTATATTCCCGATTAGAGTCCATAGATCGTGAAAACAGTGATCACATTAGGTACCATTGTTTCACACATTGTCTCATTACCCCATATTATTACATCCGTATGTCCCCCCTCCCCTTCCCTCTTTGGCTGTAATTAATCCAACCCTCTCTCTCTCTCTCTCTTCCCCCGCCTCTCTATTAACAGCGCGTTAAATAATTCAGCTGCCAGTTCTTTACATTATTATTATTATGTTTATTATTACGTTTCTTTCTTACTGCACTTTGACAGAGTTCAAAAATTTGTCTTTTTCGCGTTCATTGGCTGTAGGCTGTAGGCTATAGTGACAAATTGCTTGTGCGTCCCCTTTTTGCCTTAGTCTAGTTCTAGAATTTAAGTGTTGCGTGCACATCTGTTTTACCTATTTGGCTTATTTGTGTGCTGCTTACAGACCCCTTGTATCTCAGGCAGATACACTCCGACTTCAAAGGAAACACATTTAATCAGTCGACTTTTACGATATGCCTGTTTGTCCACTGGGTCTATCGCCACACCACCCCCCCCCCCCCCCCGGCCACAATCTGACCCCCGAACCTACAAGAGGAGAATATTTTAACTGAATTGTCATATTTCTTGGAAGCTTTCTACGAATGTGATGTATATATTGTCACTTGACGGTGGTGTCGCGTGTCTCAATTAGTGTCACTCCTAATTATACACGGTGGGCAAGAGACTCTGCAATGGCAAAATGTTGTGATAGTAACCCGTACTGGTCTTGGCGGCAAACCTGCAGCTCCAACACCCCGCCACAGATTAAGTAACTCAAGGTTTTTGCACAAAAGAACTTCCAGGGCACATCTGGGTAATCTGGTAATCTGCTAATCTGGTAATCTCAGTTTCAGCTTCATAGCAAACTGGTCACCCTATAGTTGCTCCGCTCCTGTGCCAACGAAAACACACATAATGTTTATCACAGTCCCTTGAGGAAAGATTGACAGACTGCTGTCTAGCATATGCACTAGCATATACACGAATTAAAAGCATAGTGTAGCCACCGGAAGTGCTAACACAAACAGTCCGACATTAGAAATGCAGTTCATCATGGATGGTAGCACTAGCAGGAGTCACCAACAGATTAGCAGTTGCACACGCTATCAATTTCAATCACATAATGGCACCACCAATATTGCGACAAACTTTAAGTCTACAAATAGAGCAAAAATGCAACGGCAACCATCTGACAGAAGCAAAAAATGTGCTCAAAACAGTGGCCGTGCCTAGCGTCCATTTGGACCAGACAACTTGGAAAATGGCCTCGGCTTCCACGTCGAACCAGCCTGAAAGGGTACCAGGGAAAGTCATGGGAAGGAAAGGCAATCGTTATGTTGAAAACAACACCCACCGAGTGCCTCTGTACAATATAGTTCTAGCACTATATGCCATATGCGTCTAATGGTGTAAAGGGCCCTTTTCGTGTTTATAATTCATCTTCGTATTATTCCCTTTGATATTATCGAAGCCGTATTAATTGTGGCGCAAGCCGCTTGCAGCTATGTCTGAAAGCCGGTCCTTTCGGACTCCGCCATTCTTATCTCTGTTGCAGACATTTGGAGATTCCCGTAGGTCTGTGACCAGGCGTGCAGGTAACGGCTGTTATCACCGATCACACTTTCCGTTGCAAAAAGAAAAATGAGTTCGCTTCCCGTTATTACTGTAATGACAAATTCGCCACTCGGTTTACGACTGGAACGTAGCGACCAAAACGCTCTCTGCATGATTACGTTTACTCTTGCAGAAACTGTAAATTGTGAAAGCTAAGTTACGGTAGTACTACAGTGCTAGCTGTGCTGGTGTATTCTCAAAAGGAATTAAAAGTAAAAGACACCTTTCCACGCTTTTTTTTAAAAATTGGGCATACAGGGCTAGACCGTTATTTTAAAGACCAATCGGCACTTGGTGGGCTATATGGTTAACACAACAACTCTCGCCTTTAATTATCGGGACTGCACCTGGTATCCTTTTAAGGTTGGGTCTACCTGGGAGCCAAGATCAATGGAATAAAGTCCAGCTCTCAACAGCTAAGCGACGCGGAAAACATCCTGTGATATCCTGTCCAGTGCAATCGTTACTTACTAAAGCCTACACAAGCGAGCTGAACACTTCACCTCACTGCCATAGGACGTCGCTGGAGCTGCAGTTTCGTGTTATTTGCTGTGTTCACAGCTGTTGGCTAGTCGCTATGCGTAGAGACCGCATGACATTGCTAACTCACAAAAGGATTTGTTGGCTGTTTGTAGTTTTACCAGACAGTGTTTACTTTCCGTTACGTCTTATTACTTTCTAATTTCTGGTTGACGTTCATATGATTTTCGAAATCAACGCAAAGTGCTCTACCGCCTACCTTCCTGCAGCTAAATTAAATTGTGGTCGGAATTAGGAAGCTGCGTTCATAACCTATAAACTAAAGGCAGAGCAAAAGCACCCAAAGAAGAGAATTTCAGATTGTGGTGAATAGATCTGAAAGGGGTCCTGGTCAACGCTTAGCACTCAAGGGGGACAGGCGAGTCGGATTTGTTGTTTAGTTTATTCAACGGATCAACATCATGGCCCACGGGTTTAACCCTTAAGTTCTACTTCTAACTCAAGCCTAAGTCTAAAGATTCTCAGCGCAGTGCACGAACTCCGTTGTACCGGCGAGGATCCTGAAATACTTTAGGTAAATTTTTAACTCAGTGTTGCTCAGACAGCGCCGTTAGGCTACTCTTTTCGATTTCCAACTGTCAAGGAGGTTTTTTTTATGTGCGCAACAATACACACTGGCGTCCGATCTTACTACCCCGAGACCAGGGGAAATTACTAGAAGTCCACGTGAAAAAATACCAACCTTCACCTGGGCTTGAACTCGGAATCTCCAGGACTCGAGGCAGACACACATGCAGACCACTCAGCCCCTAAGACAGATATACAATCAAACTGTTACTAGTTCCATTGGGATTGAAACTGACAGCTTGATACTGGCTGTGGGGAGGGAGGAGTGCTGAGGGTTACAGAGGGCTTATGGGAGTGTCCGGAGTGCTGAGGGTTACAGAGGGCTTATGGGAGTGTCCGGAGTGCTGAGGGTTACAGAGGGCTTATGGGAGTGTCCGGAGTGCTGAGGGTTACAGAGGGCTTATGGGAGTGTCCGGAGTGCTGAGGGTTACAGAGGGCTTATGGGAGTGTCCGGAGTGCTCTGATGTTGATTCCTAATTCAACATTCAGACCTGGCAGACATGGGTTGAGCTGAACACGATGGCAAAGATAGAACAAGTTTACTGTGGGAGGGGGAGGGCCTCATGCTCCATCGGGGGATA
>CAJHNH020006068.1:7500-10000 GCA_905116865.2 Candidula unifasciata
CTTGCAAAGTTAAGGTAACTCTTATAAAGTAAAGGTAAGGCTTGCAAAGTAAAGGTAAGGCTTGCAAAGTTAAGGCAAGGCTTGCAAAGTAAAGACATGTCTTGCAAAGTATAGGGCACATCTTGACATGACCTTTTTGTGAACGTGGCAAACTAGTAAAAGTCCTTCTCCACACGTTCAGGTGTATTTGGCATATAGGGCTAGACCTATTTAGAACAATCCACATCACGCTTTCGCCTTTACTTCCTAAGACTTTACCTGGTACCCATGTAAGGCTGGGGCCAAGGTTTTTGTATAAGTACCGAGTCGCATCTGTTAGACCTACCTTCACTTATTATTACAAAACTGTCTTTCTCAGTAAGTTTCTTGGTGTTCAGGTTTCTTTGCCCCGTTCTCTGAAAGTGGTGGGCTCGTTTCACAAACACATCTTTCAGCTCACGAGTTCAGCTTGCAGAGATTTCTGGCGATCGTCGCTAGAACTACGGAACTCATGCTTTGTGAGACCCTTTCTGGAGGCAGCTAGCTTTTCTGCTAGAGACACCGAGCGATATGGGCTAGAAGAAGAAGGCAGTGAAGTCGATTCTTTCGACGCTAACTGTATAAAAATACCCCCCCCCCCCCATCTCCCCCTTTTCAGGTTGTTTAGCCCAGGCTGGTAAATAAAAAAATATATCTGCGTCAACGGAGATTCGATCATATGACTAACAGGCCGACAAGCAAACGAACTAGCCTCTACGCCACCGCGACTTCCTAGCAAAACACGGAGATCAGCAGAAAGAGAACGACAGAAATATAATCCCAGAGATGTGTACATGTGGCTGGAATCGAGGTTCCAGATCAAAGAGACATAGCAGAACTCCATAAATCTGCCGAGCCTTGCATGTCTTTTGATAGTGTGGGCAAGACAATGGCATTGTGTTCAGGCTTGACAGATGGTGGCTTAGCAAGTCTTGAACCAAGCATGAGTGTTGAATGCCTATCGAACAAAGAGTGTAGCGGGTCGGTAAAGGCCGCCCTCTAACTGCCTGACAATGGGCCCAACAGACCAGTTAAGGTTCTGTGAGGCGGAGTTTTCATGCATGTTGAAGTGTATCTCCTGCAACTGATGATTTGATACATGATCCGTTTCCAATGTTCAGCTTCCCATCTGGAAGTGGTGAACTTTGCTAAGGTCAACATAAAATATGTTTTTTTCTTCTTTTCCTAGAACAATAAAGAAAGAATTAAACGGATAACTGTCTTGTATAATTCTGCCTATAATATGCATTTGTACATTGTGTCGACAGACACTGCATTGCACGTCTTACGCCACTCGATGCCGTATTCATTTAGTTATTAAATCAATAGTTCCTAAATTATTTCACTCTAGCAGCCCCCCCCCCCCAACACACCCCTCTCTTTTGTTTACACCAGTGGTGTCCAAACTTTGTGTATGTCGCACTCCTGTGAGTATATGGCAAGCACTCCCGACACCCCCCCCCCCCGTTTTTTTCCTTTGAGTATATGGCAAAGCCTCCACTCCACTCCACTTCCCCCTTCCCTCTTGAGTATATGGCAAGACCCCACGCCCCCAGTAGTATATGGCAAGACCCCCACACCCCTAGTAGTATATGGCAAGACCAACCAAACTTCTCCCCACAGCATAACAGAATGTGATTAAAAAGAGCAGAAAACAGATTCCGCAACGAGAGAAACAGAAAGTATGGAGATACGTTTTGGTCAGAATGTGTTCTTACTCTATAATTAAATGTAATTGTTATGATATTATTTAGATTTTTTGAAATTAATTAGTTTTTTAACGGTAGATGTACAAACTGCTCACGAAAATAAAAATGTCCTTGAAGTTTTGTTTTATAAATAGTTTTTAAAAGTGTTGTTTTTATAACTAAATTAAAGCAAAATGTCAGTCAGTCAGTCAGTAGCATGAACTTCTTGACAAGCAAGATGTCCCGCGTGCGATACACCCATCTGGTGATCATCCGCCACATCCTGCTCCCTTCTTCTCTTTGGCCTTCCTTTTCCTTTCTTCCCAGGCAATGTAAGCAAAATGTAAGTTTAACGGATTATTACAAGTACAAATGCACTCACTTTCAAAATTGCCTTGATTCCCCCCCCCCCACACCCCCTCCACCCCCCATTAAAACCTCTGTGCGCCCCCATGCTGGAGACCACTGGTTAAAACCATAACTCCAACTCCTTTTGCATACAGTCGTACAAATACAGCTTTCTTTCTTTCTCTGTTTCTTTCCTTGTTGTTCTAGATGTTGTTGTTGTTCTGCTTTTTCTTCTTCCCTTTCGTCTTCTCTTCTTGCTCTGCGATATTCAGACCTTTCTTACCTTAACTTTTGAAGCTTTAATTAAAAGCCTGTTACGGCATGCTTATTAACGGACAACGAATGTGTTTTTTCTTCTACTAGGATGCGACTTCAGGACTCACACGAAGCGTATTTATCCCTCAGTATTTAAACAGTCTTCATGACCAAGTGGTTCGGAATTTTCG
>CAJHNH020006068.1:12500-40000 GCA_905116865.2 Candidula unifasciata
TACTACTACTACTTCTAATATTACTACTACTACTACTACTTCTACTACTACTACTACTACTACTACTACTACTACTACTACTACTTCTACTACTTCTACTACTACTACTACTGTTGTTGTTGTTGTTATTGTTGTTGTTGCTGCTGCTGCTGCTACTACTACTACTTTTCGTGCTATTTACTAATCGTTTAAGAAAACACAGAAGCGGACACACGAACACTCCGAAGTTGCCACTTATATAAGAACACAAACAGTGACACTCGTCCCTACAAAACTGCAGTACAAGTTTAACAAATGAAAAGATGGATGAAGTTGATAACATCCCAAGAGAGCCGAAGTACGACAAGGACTCCTTATTGTATCTGTTGGTCACAATCAGCAATAACAACTGACAGACAACAGACTAGTCTATCATATTCACACACTGCTAGCTGATTATGTAAACAGAAGAGTGGCCAGTGGTTGAAACGGAAGAGACAATGTTTTCATTAAACAGCGGCGATACCGGTAAAATAAACAGAAGAGTGATCGATCATGAAAATAGAAGTTCCGACAGTCGTCTGTGCAGAAGAGCGACTCATTGTATCAACAGAATAAGCCATGACGATAACAGAAGGGGGACTGGGTCATTCCCATGAAAAGGAAAAGGATGGATCAGGTAAACATAATAGAAGCCTGTCATATAAACAGAAAAGAAGAAAATCGTGAAAGCAAAACAAAAAATCGATCCTATAAACAGCCCAATACGATTACAAAATGTAAAGGACCTTTTTTTTTAAATACCTTTAGGCATATTTGGCAAGTATGACTAGACCTATATTTTATAGACCAATCGGCACTAGGTAGGTGATTTGGTCAACATCACAAAGGCCGCCTTTACTTCTCAAGACTGTACCTGGTATTCATTTAAGGCTGGGTCGATTTCGGAGCCAAAGACATTTCTTTAAAAGGTCATTTCTCTAAAAAAAAAAAGTTTGGCTCCGACAAGACTTGAACCCACGACCTTCCAATCAGTAGGCCAGGACCTAGCCTCTACACCATTGCGACCGCCTGTTACCAATACAAAAATTGAACTTTTAGGTGGCTTTCAGACATTTCTACGAGAGTTGCGCCTTTGCAGAAATCAAATATAGAAGTCTGTGCTCTACAAATGTCATTGGGGGACATGGCATGCACACTGTTTATTGTTTTACGGAAACCACCAGCTGGGCTTATCGGAACAGTAAACATTTACTCATAATTCTGAGGATTAGCTTTTTACATTTTATGCGTTTGAATGAAGAATGTAAATCAAACGATACGAGAATCAACAACGAAAAGGCAGAAGTAATGTCAATGGGAAAAAAGAAGCAGAATTTTAATATAGCATTAGAGCATACATATATTAAACAGTATGAGTTAAAATATCTTGGAAAAGCATTCAATGAAGATCGTAGACTGGACGAAGAAATTAACATTCGATACAATAAATCAAGCCAGGTATTGGGACAGCTAACCCCCTCTTGTATCGTGGCAATCCTAATCGGCACAAAGAAACATCTCATATAATGAATATTCAATTGAACCCCCTCCCCGCCCCCACCCAATAATATCAATGCCAGGTGTGGTCACTCGCAACAAAAAGAAACGAAAATTAGTAACCATGGAAATGAGGTGTCGGAGAAAGACTGTAGGAGTGACCAGAAGAGATAAAATCAGGAATGAGGTCACACAAGATAAAGTCGGCACAGAACCAACTCTGAATTACATACAAAGACAGCAAATCAGATGGTTTGCTCTCCTGGAGAGAATGCCTTCTGATGTTATACCATACACGGCATATAACAAAAGAGGAGAAGGACGTAGAGCAAGAGGTAGACAAGAACAAGATGGGAAGATAACATCAGAGAAACTCTACAGCACCATGATATGTCTAATGGTCGAAGCAGCCAGAAGAGCACTAAGCAGGACCTTATATCTCCCTCGACACTCGAAGCGGTAAAAGAGGACGTAAAGAAGAAGAAGAAGTAGAGTAAAAAGAAGAAGAAGAAAAAGAAGGAGTAGAGTAGGAAGAAGAAGAAGAAGAAGAAGAAGAAGAAGAAGAAGAAGAAGAAGAAGAAGAAGAAGAAGAAGAAGAAGAAGAAGAAGAAGAAGAAGAAAAAGAAGAAGAAGAAGAAAAAGAAGAAGAAGAAGAAGAAGAAGAAGAAGAAAAAAAAAAAAGGAGAAGAAGAAAAAGAAGAAGAAGAAGACTTTGGTCAACATGTATCTTCATGCTTATCTGTCTCCTTCTGCCATTCATGTATAATACTCCTGTTCTTCCTTACCAGGATGCTGAACTGTCTAACCGTCGACTTTTTTGTTCCCCCCCCCCCCCCCACCCAATCTTCGGTTGTCACTGTAAACCCTAGCTTTCTCCGTCGAATGCCATGCAAGCTTATTTTGAATTATATGCTTCTGATGAGGATCATATCAGTTCCTTTTGTCGGTTATTTTCTTCCGAAACATCTTTCTCGCGTATTTTATTTGTAAAAGATGTTGTCACAATCCTCATACAATAATCGAAACATAATTCAAAATTACAGATGATAGGTTAAATTCAAGATCCACTGTAGCATAGTGGCTGGTCGCTCGCCTGTCAGCTTGAAGGTCTTCTTGGGGCAGGTGTTTCCTCTTCCATGGTCAAGCCATTTGACTCGCACTCTGAGGGTTGCGGGTTACTCTCACGACTGCGCTGTTCAGTCCACGCGTGCAGTTTTTAAGGAGATCCCTGGGGAAATCGTCGCCGGAGCTACAGTGTTAATGCTTTGTGCTACACTGTCGGCTGGTCATTGTGCGGAGAGAGACCCAGACATATGAGATAAAACCTGATGCAATGTAGTCGTCCCTCTGGACTTGACCGATAACCTTTCTCTTCAAAATGAAACCAGGCTACAAGTGCGAACAATCCTAAAATGGGTTCCAGGTAATGTCCAGGAAAAATGAGTATTGCGTAATGTCATGGGAAGACAAGGCTGCCGGGGTGATTTTGACCCTATTACCCACCTAGTGCCGACTGGTTAATATTATTACAACTGTAAGAAATTAATCCAGGGAACTGTGACTAAAAGCTGAAAGTAAAAAGAAAGCAAAGTTTTTTTTTACTTTCAGCTTTCCAATTTTGTTATGCTTTTTTAGTCACAGTTCATTTGATTAATTTATTGAATTGACCTTGACTGCAGTAACCCCCCCCCCCCCCCCCCGCAACCTCCACCCTTCCCCGCGGGGTTCAATGCGGGAGACACAGGTTCGAATACTCGGTTGTTGTTGTTGTTGTTATCGATCCAGCGGCGCATGAGCTTTCGCCCTTTGGCCCAATGCCATGTAGTGGAATTTGCATGTTTTCACAAGCGGTTCTTTTCCTCCGTACAAGGTGTTCCACTTATCTGGTCTCGGAGGGAGTAGCGTTCTTCTTGTCTCACTGAGTTTTGGGCACTCAAAGAGATGGTGTTCAACAGTTTCGTAGGGGTAGTTACATAGCTGGCACTCTGGGGAGTGTTGTGGCTGTATTCTGTTTAGGTGTCCATTGAGTGGAGTATGTTGCGTTCTAAGTCTGAAGATGGTGGCCTGGTCCCTTCTTGTTAGATGGTTAATGCTGTCATTAGGATCAGGGCCAGACATATGTCTATAAACCTCTCTTCCAGTGTCTCCCATGGCCCATCTGTTCAACCAAGTCTCTTTTGTTTATAGCTCTTATCAGTGTTTTTGCTGTCTGGAGGGTTGTCGCTGTAGGTGGGTTGTTCTTGTGTTGCTCCTTTCTTTGCCAATCTGTCAGCTCTGTCATTACCTGGTGTGCCGGAGTGACCTGGAATCCACTGCATCACTATTCTGATGTTGTATGAGGTAATAAGCTGATCGGCATCCAGGATTATCTTGGCTATGTCAGTTCTGCAGCGTTCATTGCCCTCCAGAGCTTGAAGGGCAGACATTGAATCTGTGAAGATGACAATATTTTGGACCTTTGAGGGGTAAACATCCATTACAGTCTTTAGGTGGTATACTGCTGTTTCCAGTGCAATTATTTCAGCTTCATAGTTTTGAACAGAATTCCCCGCATGCATCAAAAATCTCTTCAACAGATCCATCGGGATAACCTATGTAGATTCCGTAACCTGCTTTAATGGGTAGCTTTAAATGCTGATCCATCAGTATAGACATGTATCCATTCTTGGGGGTAAGAATCAACGGTCTTTAGTGATGAGTTCATAAGAGCGATTGGGTCGGACTGTTTGGTTTCCTCGCCTACCAATTTAGTTTGACTTCTGGAGCTTAAAGCGAGCATGTGGTGGTAGGTTTTTTGCAACATTCTGAATTCCTTGACGTCTTTCTGGGAGGTGGTATCTGTCCTGAATTTCATTAACACAGTGTAATACCGATTTGTGCTTTATTTCTTTGTTTGGGTTCCCAGTTTTCTACAAGATGTCTATTTAGGATGGTTACGATTTTTCCTAACGCATCTTTCATAAATTTCTAAAGTGGCTTTTTCTCTCCGCAACCCGAGGGGTTCCCACATTTGTATGGATTTCACATGCAGCAGTTGGTGTAGACTGCATAGCTCCGCAGATTAATCGGAGGGCATTATTTTGTACTCTGTCAAGAGTCTCTAGGTTAGTTTTGGAACAAGTTGTAAGCAGTGAGTTGTTGTACTCTATCACAGAGCGAACATATCCTAGGTATAAGCCCCTTAGAGTTTCCTTGTCTGATCCCCATGATGTACCTGCAAGTCTCTTTAATAACTGTAACCGCCTCAATGCTTATTCCTGATGTTTTCAATATGGTTCTTGAGGCTGAGCTGCGGGTCAAGTGTGACTCCAAGGTATGTGGGATGCTCTTCTTTCATCACTTGGTGTTTGTCTAACCTCAGGTTAATATTCTTCCTTGCTACTTGGTGGCTTTTGGTAAAGATTGTGTGGTAGGACCGTCTTTGCACAGTTAATCTTGAGTTTCCATCTTTGGCAGTAATCATGCAGTCTTCTAAGGTCTCCATTCAGTCTTTGGGCTCCACTTTCCACATTTTCATGACTCTGCCATATTGCTAGGTCATCAGCGTACAAGGCTTTTTCGGCCTTGATTTGTTCTGGCAGGTCATTGATAAAGATTAGGAATAGTGTACAGCTCAATGATGAGCCTTGTGGCAAGCCCTCCTCCAAGACTTCTTTAGAAGAGATTGCATTGTGCATCTTAGTCTGGATTGTTCTATCTATCAGGAAGTATTTCACCCAGTTATACAATCTGCCATGTATTCCTATGCTCATCATCTTCATCAGGAGACCTTTTCTCCATACTCTGTCATAGGCCTGCTGGAGATCGAATACTCGGTAAGGTTGGGGATTTTTTTCTATCAGAGTAATATAAAACTCTTGCCTGCACTGTGCCCTAAATCCGCAGACTCAAAGACCCCCTCCTTCCTCTCACCTACACAGCAAAAGTGGTGTAATAAAGGCAGTCATTGGTAGTATACGTCCATCCTGGCAATTGCCTAAGTGAGTTCCCCGTCCTGGTAATTTGTCTTGAAGAGTTTGTTTTTGCGGTTCATGTTGTCAGTGTCTGGCCAGGTTCAACTGTATAAATAGAGAAGGCCGTGGCCTGGGTTATTCTGGGCAGCCTAGCAAGACGGTCAGTTAGGTTTGTTTTAACGCTTCACAGTTGGAGTTTCTGAGACTCAGTAGATAGGGGTGCACTCTGTTATGATCTTGGTCTACTAATCTCTGCCTGATTGTTAGTGGTGTCATTCTCGGGTCTGTAATATTAGTTTTGTTTTCTTAATGATATCTTCCTGTCTTGTGTGAAAGGGGGAAGACAAACTTATACTGTTGCTATAAAATGTAGACAGAGATTCCTTCCATCTCCTAACACTTCACTCAAGTAACTGGAGAAAGAGAAGAAAAAAAATGACAGAAGAAGAGAAGGAAGAGGGAGAAAAGAAGAAGACGAAGCAGAAGAAGAAGAAGAAGAAGAAGAAGAAGAAGAAGAAGAAGAAGAAGAAGAAGAAGAAGAAGACGAAAAAGAAGAAGAAGAAGAAGAAGAAGAAGAAGACGAAAAAGAAGAAGAAGAAGAAGAAGAAGAAGAAGAAGAAGAAGAAGAAGAAGAAGAAGAAGAAGAAGAAGAAGAAGAAGAAGAAGAAGAAGAAGAAGAAGAAAAAGAAGAAGAAGAAGAAGAAGAAGAAGAAGAAGAAGAAGAAGAAGAAGAAGAAGAAGAAGAAGAAGAAGAAGAAGAAGAAGAAGAAAAAGAAGACGATGAAGAAAAAGAAGACGAAGAAGAAAAAGAAGACGAAGAAGAAAAAGAAGAAGAAGAAGAAGAAGAAGAAGAAGAAGAAGAAGAAGAAGAAGAAGAAGAAGAAGAAGAAGAAGAAGAAGAAGAAGAAAAAGAAAAAGAAAAGTAGTGGGAAAAAAGAAGAAGAAAAAGAAGAAGGAGGAGGAGCAGAAGAAGAAGAAGAAGAAGAAGAAGAAGAAGAAGAAGAAGAAGAAGAAGAAGAAGAAGAGAAGAAGAAGAAGAAGAAGAAGAAGAAGAAGAAGAAGAAAGAAGAAGAAGAAAGAAGAAGAAGAAGAAGAAGAAGAAGAAGAAGAAAAAAAGAAGAAGAAGAAGAAGAAGAAGAAGAAGAAGAAGAAGAAGAAGAAGAAGAAGAAGAAGAAGAAGAAGAAGAAGAAGAAGAAGAAGAAGAAGAAGAAGAAGAAAAAGAAGGAGGAGCAGAAGAAGAAGAAGAAGAAGAAGAAGAAGAAGAAGAAGAAGAAGAAGAAGAAGAAGAAGAAGAAGAAGAAGAAGAAGAAGAAGAAGAAGAAGAAGGAGAAGAAGAAGAAGAAAGAAGAAGAAGAAGAAGAAGAAGAAGAAGAAAGAAGAAGAAAGAAGAAGAAGAAGAAAGAGGAGGAGGAGAAAGAAGAAGAAGAAGAAGAAGAAGAAGAAGAAGAGAAGAAGAAGAAGAAGAAGAAGAAGAAGAAGAAGAAGAAGAAGAAGAAGAAGAAGAAGAAGAAGAAGAAGAAGAAGAAGAAGAAGAAGAAGAAGAAGAAAGAAAGAAAGAAAGAAAGAAAGAAAGAAAGAAAGAAAGAAAGAAAGAAAGAAAGAAAGAAAGAAAGAAAGAAAGAAAGAAAGAAAGAAAGAAAGAAAGAAAGAAAGAAAGAAAGAAAGAAAGAAAGAAAGAAAGAAAGAAAGAAACAAGAGGAAGAATTGTGTCTGTAAATTTCTGTGTTTCAATCCGAAAAAAAAAACACCCCTGCCATCAAAAACACATCGCGCCATCTATTATATTTGAAATAATTCACAATTCATAAATAAAGACATTAATTAAGTACGACATAATGTGTCTGTTTGGACAAAGACATCGATTTTACAGCAAACATTTTATTTCATTAAAATGCATTACAAAGTCATGATTTATTCACATCCCATTCATTTATTATATAAATTTTATTACATATTTGCAATCCGTTTTTTTTTTTCATTTTTATTTATTTTATGCGATTGTACATTTCATCTCTCTCTCACACACACATACACACACACACACACTCTCTCTCTCTCTCTCCTTCCTGTTTTTTCCCTCCCTTTCTCTCCGTCATTATCTCTCTCTGTCTGTCCTACCCTAATCCCACCAACATATTTATGGCTTTCTAACATGTGTAAATGTTAGAAAATAATGCCGCTTTGGTTATCACCTATAATTCTGTCCTCTTATGAATGACTCATGTAAACACAACACAGTTTACATTGGGACATCTGACTGAATAAAGTCAAGTCGGAAAAATAGACGAATAGACACAACCACTCCCCCACCACCCCCCATCCCTTCCCCTTTCCCCCCAGAAAAGTCACAGTATTATTATTATTTTTTTTTTTAGTTAGGTATATTAACAATGTCAGTTTTTATCAAGTGGCAATAATACTTGTCCTGACTTTAAAAAACAATTATCTATCTATTCGTCCTTTCTTCCCCCACTCATTCATCCGCTACGTCCATATATCTGGTTGTATTCCAACTATTTGTCTGTTTATCTTTCTCTCAGCTGTTTTTGACCATTTATCTGTCTGACTGTCTGTCGGTTTGTAGGTTTATCTTTTCCTGTCTCTGTTTGTTTTTCTATGTCTGCCATTGCTTTAGTAGCCTCTTTTATTCCCTCTGGCTTGAAGTCAAAGTATTCATTAGTGTTGTGTCAATATAAACGGCTAAGTTGATGCGAACGCTTCGTAATGCCGGTATGGCGGGTTCGATCCCAGCTGCGGGTCATGCGCCTTGCGTTGGTTTCGACAGTGGTATCAAAAAAGCCGACCGTCCAGTAAACAATGGCAAACCACTGAACGTAAATTTGCCTAGAAAAACCACACAACAGCCAGGGGCTGTTGGTGTTGGTTCTGCGTCGTCCTGTAAAGGATACGCAACTAACCATCTGTCTATTCATGTCCCTCTGCTGTGTCTGACAGTTTTTGACTCTCTCACTGTCTGTCAGCCTGTAGATTTACCTTTGCCTGTGTTTATTTTCATTTCTACGTCTGCCAATACTTATTCTAGTCTCTGCCTTTTTCCCACTGACGTGACCTGCCGTGATTGTCACTGACTCACAGAGTATGTTGAGAAAAGTGGAGACAGGCATGCTCCGTGCAGAGTGGCAATCGTCACCTTAGAGATTCCGGGTAGTTAGCATCCTTTGGATATTTTCTCCAGGTAATGCCGATGTGTTGGAAAATGATTAGGCAGATAGACTAGTCGGTTCTGCGTTGCTTGGTGGGGGACTGATGTATGACAGGATGGATGTTGTGAGGGCTCTTTGGGAGCGACTGAACAGTGCGGAAACACAGATAGATCATTAGGGTGTAGGGAGAATGGTGGTGCGAGGGGTTACCAGAGGATCTTGCGGACGCACACTAAGGGGAAAGACGAGACCAATAAACAATCAGATAGCTACTGGTGTAATCGGAATTGGAACTCTTCGTTTGCTGCTGAAAATGAGGACGGAGCGCTTATCGGGGTGTCCTGAGTGCTGTGATGTCAATTCTTAATTCAACATTCCACTGACTTGAAATCAAAATATCCATTACTGTTTTCTGGACCTTTATCATTTAAACATGCCACTATAGACCACAGTACCTTCTTAGCTGGTTGTCGTGTTTTTTTTCACCTTTTAGGTACATATGTATTTCCAATGTTTGTTGTTGATGTGTGTGTTGATGTTTGTGTTGATGTTTGTGTTGATGTGTGTGTTGATGTTTGTGTTGATGTTTGTGTTGATATTTGTGTTGATGTTTGTGTTGATGTGCCTGTTGATGTGTGTGTTGATGTTTGTGTTTCAACTACCAGCTGCACACAGCTGTATTTTCTACATGCACTAAGTCATACACAGGGGAGCCACAAATTACGGGTGGGTGGAGAAGGGGATTGAGGGGGGGGGGGGGTGGAAGAAGGCTCATCCCTTTGCACGTTTTATGTGGGGGAGAGAGCACACGAGGCATTTTGAGTGCGTATTAATAATAACAACAATAATAATAATAATAATAGTGAAAAAAATAATAATAACACTGAACAGTTGCTGAATGGTGACTTAAAATACATTGCAAATAATATGACATAAATAAACATAAGTTTGAACGGAGAACCTCCTACACAACAGAGGGCACTTCGCAGTTAGACACCTTAAATTCTGGGGGGGGGGGGGGGGGGGGGAGATGGGTGGGGAAGCCTACAAGAGCTTTTTTTTAAACGGAGGGGAGGGGTTGGTGGTAAGGTGTTTAAGCCCGTATGTTCCAGCGTCTCTGGTCTCCATGATCGTACATCTGAGTAAATCTACCCAAATGTATTCTAGCAGGCCGTTAAACAAAGTATTTGATTTTCATTGCTAAACACTTGTAAGTTACAACAGCACTTAGAAAGTTTACAAGTCATTCAGTTTATCCGTGTGTGAGATAAAGTAATTAGTAAATAAATGGAAGCAATGAAAATTAAATCAGTGGATTAAAAAAAATCAAATTATAAATCACAATTTAGTAGTAGAAAAGAATGCACTCGCCAAGAACAGGTTAGTATTTAGTTTAGTATAAAGGGTGCCATATGCTGACGTAGAACAGGGTATCAGTCTAGTTGGACTAACATCCGCGATGTGAATGAATGGATCTCCAAGGTGTTTAACTTCTATGTAGCGTTAGGGAAAAGGGCGGGGAGGAGGGGTGCGGGGGGGGGGGGTGGTTCAGATTTACTTTCATATAAATATATTTTTCCCACGTGGGAGTCAGCAGAAGCCAAGTTAGCATGCCTGCTAACATCGAGCCCTGTTAAAAAGGAATTTTAGCCTTACCCTGTGATTTTAACTTGACCCAAACTGAGAACCCACTGAATGTTCTGCCGGACAGACCGAGAGGTCACAGCTCCTCTGATCCGACAGCTTCTGTAGCATGCCTTGTTCTTAACTTGCGGGTGTTACTTTTCTCTAGAGTAAACAAGGCAGGTAGAGAGACGCACTGACAACACACCGTCTCTGCTAGACTATCCAGACTGTTTGCTGTGGAGAAGAGGTACTTCATCCCTGGTCTTAATTGGTTTCACTATGGGATGTGATGTCAAGGTTCCTCTCCCATAGGACAATGGATTACTATCGTCTGGAAACACGAAAAGGTGCCAACAACAACAACAACAGTAAACAATCTGGAAAGTAAAGGCAGTCGGCACTATGTTGGACACATCGCTTAGCGAGTGTCGTCTGGTCTCTGGCACAATGTTTAATGTCTTTTCCCCGCCACAAGTTTCCTAGTGCTGTGACAGCCCCTATGGCTTTTGCATGTAAATCTCATTCCGACAGACACAGGCTGTTTTCACTCACAGACAATGTAAATGTCAGTGCAGTGAACCCAAGAGTTACATTGAATTCCTTAATGAGATTTACAAACAACCTGTTTAGTGAAACAATGAGTTACATTGCATTCCTTAATAAGATTTACAAACAACCTGTTTTATCATTCTCTCTCTCTCTCTCTCTCTCTCTCGCTCTCTCTCTCTCTCTCTCTCTCTCTCTCTCTCTCTCTCTCTCTCTTTCACACATAACACAACACACACACACATTTTAAATATATATATATATATATATATATATATATTATATATATATATATATATATATATATTATATATATATATATAAATAGAGAGAGAAACAGCGAGAGAGAGAGAGAGAGAGAGAGAGAGAGAGAGAGAGAGAGAGAGAGAAAGAGAGAGACTATTTCACACACATGCTCACACACACACAAATAAACAATTCAAGCACAATAAATTCCTGAAATGATCAAGTCTGTCATGTAAAACAACAAGAAGCAGACACAACCGAGAACAAAGTCTCTCGTTCGTTTCTCAAAAACACAATAATGAAATTTGTCAGCAAATAATGTCCTTGTATGAAGATCCCTAATAAGTTCAACTGATCGATGCTTTGCTAAAAAAATTGTCGCATACAACCAGCATCCCTAAAGGGGGAGCTTTAGGTTATAATTGTGACTAGGTTATGTGCGCCATATAATTTGGCTCAGAATTGTACTCCAAAAAGAACCCTGAAAAGGACTCTTGTAGTGTTAATGCAGTCAAAGGAGACACACCCATATACTGTCCCCACTGGTGACAAAGTCGTCTACCGGCGAGCCAGTCGATCGTTTATGCCCCGGTCAGTTGTCAAGCCATAACCTGTATGGCACCTGCCATTCACCATCATCCAGATCTGCCCACAATTTGTGGAAACATTTATCAGCCTCCAATCTTATGCTGGGGGGTTAAATCTCAGATAGTTGTGATGGTAGGTGAAGATACTAGCTGTTGAGCCAACTCGCCTCCATAATTTTGCACCTGAGAGGCTAATAAAAACTCCAGTCATAAGATTTAGAATAAATGCAGGTGGAGCATAATTTGACATGGTGCACTATTGTTTTTAGTCAACTTCTCCGATGTTAACACAAACAATTGTCAGCCATCTAATGAGAATACATCCAGACCAAACTGCATATGAGACTTTTTACAGCAGAACATCTGGGAGGAAGGCGAGAGGAAGACCAAGAAAGAGATGGATAAATAGTGTAGCTGAAAACTGCAATAAGATGAACGAATCCATTACCCAAGCCACACCAGAAGCGCAAGACAAATATAGAAAACCCAGACATTTGGTTAGAACCTGGTATCAATGAGATGAAGATTCCAGGTGGACATAGACTGCTGCAGGTTTTTTCCTTCGGGATTGCAATCTGAAGAAATAACATATCAATCCTAAATGTATAAATCTCAGAAAACCCCGTTTAACCGTAAGCTTAGTTTCGGACCACGGCCGGTTATATAGTAGCCAGAGTCGGGCCACACAGGGAGAGGCTGATTTGAATTAATAAATCAATTTATAAATGACACTTAGGACATTTTCACCCATGCTCCGTGCCTAGGTCCCACGACTGCATGCAGCCTATCTACCACCCCCTGAAATATTAGACTGTCCCGTGCCCTGTGGATTTCCCCTGTTTGGGGTAGGATATTAATAAAGCACCAGTTAGAATATCACTGCTACTTTGCTGGCATCTTAGAAGACCCTGAAACGAACGTTGATGAGAGAGGGGGGAAAAGGAGCTTATAAAAAGGACTGCACAGGATTGAGCGGAATGGAGGTATAGGGAGCCCTCTGTGACAGAGGGTAGACGGTAAACACAGAATACCAAGGAAACCCTGGGCCGTTAAGTTCAAGACGAGGGAAAGCTGACAAGGGACAAGTGACTCTCCGGTCTCCCGTGACGAGTGGGACGCTCGGCTAAGGACCTCCCACGTCAGGGGTTCTCAACCTCTTTCGAGTCGCGACCCCATTTTCTAGAGGCAAAAATTGCCTTCAACCCCCAAACATTAAAACTAGGCTTTTTAATAAGGTAAATAAAAGTACAACGAAAATATATTTGTCTGTGCAGGACACGATGACGTGCCCCCCTCCCCCTTTTTTTTTCAAAATGGCATCAGCTCACCTTTGCCAGTAGCCCCCACAGTAAACACTACGTAATGGCTATTCAACTAAGTTTACTGAGGGGACAATATTATGAAAACAGGGATCATTACGGGCTAGTGACCCCAATACCAGCACAGAAAGATCATTATTAAAATAAAATAAAAACAAATAACAATGATAGGAGGACACTTGTTAGGCCTCTACGGACCAGATCTGGCCCGCGGGCCGCCAGTTGAGTAGCACAACCCTATGTGCACTCGTCTGGTGTCGCGACCCATGGGTTGGGAGCTCTTATGGTACATAATAATGAAGACATCATGATGCCTACAAAGTTTTTGTGTCCCCTAAATCTTGGAGGTCAGTTTTTACGTGTTGTATTTCTGCCTTCTTTTTCTTGTTCTTGTTCTTGTTCTTGTTCTTCTTTATTTTCACCGTCTGTAAACTCGGGTGGAAAGTTTTGGTGGTTTCTCTACTTCTGGGCTTGTCTAGTTCCAGAACTTTGAGTTTTGTGTGCATATACGCTTTACAGATCTGGAATAGTTTGTATGTAGACTATAGGTACCTTACCTTTTGAAAATGCCCCTAATTAATTAGTCAACTTCTAATACATAGATGACAATCAATTTCTGTGAAAATATGTTGATTTTAGCCACGCCCCCCCCCCTCTCCCTCCACCAGAATTAATTTTCCTTGAATCTTTAACTAGTATGCACCTACTGAAAGCATTGTTGCCAGAGAATGTAATCAAATTCAATTTGGGGGTTTAACCTGTCCTGAAGTGAAAGTGGATCTATCACCTCTGTCTCTAGAATAGGGCTTCTAACCCCACCTGGGGAATACGTGTTACTGATATAGACGCCAGCATCATATCTTATTTTACAGAAAAGTCATATAAATATTTTATTAAATAGGCAATAAAAACATTAAAATATGAAAAGAGATGGAAAAAAAAAACCTTGATTTCTACAGTTCACTTCATCATACTCGGTTTAGTTAAGAAACAACATTAATAGCTCCTGTTTATATAGTCCACCTCAGTCAGGCAACTGTATGAGAAGATTTCCAAACAATGATTGTAGAATTGTATGTCTATCAATTATTTCGAGAATTCACATTGTAAAATACTGGACACCAAGTCGGAGATGAATTAGTTAATGTCCACAATTTCACAGTGTTTATAGTATTTATTCACAGCGCCAATCAAACGTGGGAAAGAAAATCACAAAAATCATTGTTCATGTAGCATTTGATGGCATTCCGTCAATATTTGATTTTTTGTGATGACTGTGCGAAATGGCATTTTTCCCCCCACTGTATTTGGAGACGCTCAGAACTTGTATTGTGCATTTGTATAGACATGAATAAAACGAACAGTACTGCATTCGTAAAAATTGTTCTCCTTCATGAATTGTTAACATACGTTTTAAAAATGCGAAATTCCTTAAAAACCATAAGAAATTTAGGTCAATGTAGGCTAACTCACCATTCACTATACTTTCCTGGATATTTTGCTTTGATTTTCTTTTCAGGCATCAATATCTCCAGCAAAAAAAATTAACACAATCCTGTTTCCGTAAACGACTTGAAGACTCGTATAGTAAACATTTATGCACAAGATAGGCCGAGCACTACCACAACCACAAATCATGTTTCGTGCTGGAACATTCCAGAAAATAGCAGGAAAACATAACTTGTCTACACGAAACTCCTCTCTAGGAGCTGTAAACAGAGTAATCATCGTAGCAGGGATCTGTTTGAAGATGTTTTCCTAGCTCCTGCTGGCTATAGGAAAACAATGCTGTGCAGACGGTTGCTGAGGTAAGTGGTTGTCAGATCTGTAATGACACTTGTAAGAAAATAGAATCTAGAAGTGACTATTTTGCCGCTGACACGATGGAACTTCCATAAGCCGATTGCGTGCCACAAGTTGGAAGGCCAAATGGATTTACACCTGAGAAAGGGGACCCAACGATTCCGCTCATACCTGAAACAATCAGAAAGAATACATTGAATATTACAGGCGTAAACATAATGAAGACTTGTTTGTGTTTTTAAAGTATTGTATAATTTGAATAAGTTGAAAAGATGAGAAGGTAAAGGTAAAAGTAGTCGGGAGATGTGAACCAGCGTGATTGCACACAGTTATAAACCATAAGTGCTCTGCCACCAGAACGGAGAGCTGATAAGAAACTGTCCGCCTGTGTCGCCGTCCGCACGTAACTCTGTAGCTACAGCGACGTTTCTCCATTTACCCCAGAGATTTAACCCATTTCCTAGAGGCTGGGTGAACCCCGAGAGCCGCCCGCAAAAGTTGATTGAGGCTTCCAACACAGTGAATCCTCCCTACCTAGGCTGGACTTCGGGCTGCATTGTAACCGTCCGGGCCTCAATCTAGCTAGCCTCACGGTGAAATGCGGTTTCTGGGATTTGTAAATGGAGGGATTCTCATCCCAGTAATGACACACTGGACTTTGCGTCACCGGGTGTCAATCGCTCAATGTGCTGTCCTTGTGGCGTACAACTTCACTCACTCACTTCCAAGACTTTATGTGTTGTGATGTGACGGTAAGCTCTGGTACAGTCGGCTCATTTGCATCTAATCCCACATTTTTGCACAGTAGTCATCTTTTCTTCTCTCTTTGACTGTCGCTTCAGTGTAGGTTTATAAGAATCTCGTATACTTAGGTGTAGACATTATGTTTTATCTCGTTATTTCTTCCACGATCCCTTTTTTAATTCTCCCAGTATACGCCAGGCGCCGATTGGCCTATTAAAAAAAAATATGGGTCAAGCACCAGTACTCCATATATCAATGAATGAAAATGGTCCTTAACTTTACATTTCCCCCTAGGTTCAAAGCATTCTAGATATTTTCTGTCAGTAAATTAACGAGTGGAATCTGACCACTGCATTGTTAAAACAAAAGTCAAAGTATTGGCTTCCTCCAAGAAAGATATGGACAATGTCTCTAATGACTTTGCTGTTGCTATATAATGCATCCGTTTTCGGCCATGTTTCTTATTCTGACGTCATCGATCGGTAAACTCAATAATGGTGCAAACAATACGTGCACCAAAGGTCACCCTTAGATCCTGCAGGCAAGCTTGTTTTAAACGATGTCCTTTTATGTATGGCGACAATGAAAATGAGAGGCTATTTAACGACCTGAGTCCCAGGAGATGACGCAAATAGATCAACTGACTTCAGGCAAGAAAACAGAATAATTGAATATGCTAGAATAATTTAATGCTGTTACCAAATTGAGGTTCCAGTCTAGCTATTCTGGGATGTACTATGAACATTGGCTGAGTTCCTGTGTACACACACTGTGTACTTCTTGTATAGTCACCGTGTAGTGGAAGGTAAAAATTTTCGGCGACCTGGTTTAGCTGTTTGCCTCGTGGTCGGGGGGGGGGGGGGGGGCTGGTTCAGATCGCACTCATTCCTTCGGCTCACGAGTGATTATGTTTTAGAGAGGTAGCTAAAGGTCGTCGTTGGAGCTAAGGAGTTTCTCGGTTTGAGGGATCCTCTCGCGCGTGGGACCAGCGATACTGCCCGGAGAGAGCTAGCCGTATTGTAACATTCCTGCTCTTATTCAATGTTTCTCCTACTGAAGGTACAATCTAAACGTTGTTTTCTTTTGCGGGTGTATATGTGTGTGTTAGCTTGGTGTTGCCTTTTCCCCTCTCCTCTATATTTGTTTAGGAATATCGACTTCAGAATTTCATTTGTTCTCTTTTCCTGCTGTCTACTTTCTTCTTACGAGACTAATTTTGATGTGACGGAAGTGTGTCATCCGCCTCTTTTTAATTTCCCCTATCAGCTCCTATAACAACAAGTCACTCTCTGGTACATCTTCATCTCATTGTTTCGATGAGATTTGTTTTGAATTTTTTGGCATTGACCATCTTCGGAGCCTGAATTCTATCTGTTAATTGCACAAACATTTTCTTGTTTTGTAGTCTTTCTTCTTCATCTTTTCATCCTCGTCATCATCGTCGTCATCATCTCCCCTCAACCAACCCACGTCAACCTCCCTGTAAAATTTAAGTTCAAATGTCCTGATTTTCTGTTTTAGTTTTCCTACTTCCATAAGATGCTTCCTCTTTCACAGTTGTCACTTAACCCTCAAATTAGGACAGAGGTTACAAATTAATGTGCTTTCAAATAACCTTTATCAAACTAACAGTATACGATCATTAATTGATATTTATTATCTTGAAACTTGTTTATATAAGAGAGAGAGAGAGAGAGAGAGAGAGAGAGAGAGAGAGAGAGAGAGAGAGAGAGAGAGAGAGAGAGAGACTGCTGCCGTTCACATTCAGACTTGAGATTATTAATCTAATTAGCAAAACGAGGAAGTAACCTGCTTCTCTGAACACAAACACGACACCATTTCTAGACACAAAAAGCACGCATTAAACATTGATAAAACATTTCGAAAAAGAAAAAAAAAAAAAAGAAATGGATTAATTACATGCTGAATTTCAAATGAAATCTGTAGAACTATTGGCGTTCTCCAAGTTAAGTTTTTATAACGTTTTGTTTTTCCGGATAGCAAAAGGATTCTTCAGTAATAGCTTTTTAATCAGCAACAGCGTGAGCACTTTTTTATTAATAGATGGATCATTTGAATTCACTCCGAGATTCCAGCTTCTGCTTTGTCTGCGGCCAATGCTTGCTTATTTCTCTAACGTAACGAATATTTTCCCTTTTCTCTTGTTTAAATGTCCTTATAAAACGTATTGTTACACATAGCTTCGCCAGTTACGTGTATAAATAAGGGAATATCGGTGTATTTTCGCTGTACAAAAGTAGTGTAATTTGTGCACAAGCCATTTTCTAAAACTGATAAACCCTGTCATTTTAATTAATAAATGGGTCATTAGCTACACAAATTGAAACAGGAGAAGTCTGTAGCATCGTTGAAGTCACAGATTGCTTGTGTGTGGGATTTGTTTATACAAGCTACGTGATTCTTCTATTACACGACTGAAGACGATACTGTTTTTGTGTGTGCTCCATTTCGACAATGGAAGTTGGCTACAACAATACTGAGACGAATTTTACAAATGCCTTGGACGGCCAGAGTAACTAACAATGGTTGCCAGAAAGAAGCTAATGAAAGTAGATCTCTATAAACAACAATAAGAAAGAGTCAAACACTGTTCTTTCGACACATAATGAGAATATAAACATTGGAGAATAATGTGATAACTGGAAAGATCAGTGGAAAAAGGGGTACAGGCAGATCAAAAGAGATGATGCTGGATGGGCTGAAACGATAGCATGGAGGGATATCATCAAGAGAGCTGTTTCAGGCAACCAGGGATCGTGATCTGTGGGGACGCATGAGCGCCTATGCCAGTTGGCAGGGCACATGATGATGACGAACTATGAGACCGTTGAAAAGACACGCGCTTAGAAAGCCAGAGAACAATCTAACTATAATGTCTTTGCACTGGAACCCACAGGAGCGTCCAAATAAAGGAAGGGAAAAACACACACACACACACGGAGAAGGAAGATAGGGAGTGAAGTTAAAAAGATGGAGTAGGAGGACCATAGGGAGAGCTGCATGTGATAGCGAAGGATACAACCATTTTGTGTGAGGATTGAGGGTCGATGCCCTATTGGGGGTTAGAAAGACAGAGACAAAAAAATCCATAAGAACGGTAAAGAATCACGTTTTGAGGCTCAGTCTGTTGCACGATGCGATTCTCCTACAGGTGCCTAAAAATATGAGAACGGTATTTTTGTTAATCACCCACCGCTATAAAGTCACTAAATGAAGAAAAGTCCTGATGGTTATCTGCTATATTAGTGTTTATTTCCTGACAGCAAAGTGACCAGCATCTTTTTTACTGGCTTGCGAAACTTGTTTACAAAAACTCTGGGATTGTGGAAAGACAAACCTGTTCTATGAAACGTTTAAACGAAAATTCGCTACAGTTATTCTGAGTCGCGACCTTAAATAGACTAACGCTGTCTGCACATGCAAAGTCATTTGTGGACAAAATTAAACGTGATGCGAAAACAACTGATTTTTCATGCAAGTGCAAAACAAACGAAGCGCGAGACATATATTTAATGAATGCATGAATGCATCTCAAACCATATATAAGTAAATATACGGGCACACACACATACACACGTATACATATACACACACGCAGCTTAAATGGATATAATTTTCAAAATGTTCTAGGAATCCTCTTTAGGAAAAGATGGTAATGAAAGGGTCTGACCGCTCAACTGTAAACGTCGTAATCTGTAATGTGTGAATTTTTATTTGTAAAATTGACATTGGCTCCTTAGTCAACCCAGCTCTAAATGGGTACCAGGCAAGTCCTATAAAGTCTAAACTGGTTTTGACTACCTAATTTCCATCGAGTGATTGATCTATAGAATTTCAGTGTGGCATGAGATGCCTGATGCGCCAGTGGTATGAAGACGTGTCTTTACTTTATTTATTGCAAATTTACAAGCTTGCAATTAAACTGTCATCACTGGCTTGTATTGAAGCGACCAGATGCTGGCCTGAGGATCGCATGGTCGTTGGTTCAAGTCCTGAGGGGACTTGACATTTTTGAATATTTTTTTTTTAAAGATGACTTTGGTTCACAGGTTGACCCAGCCTATATTGTGTACCAGATAATGTCCTGTGAAGTAAAGGTGACCGGCGTGATGTTGACCACATCACCCACGAGGTGGCGATTGGTCTACAAAATATGGGTCTAGCCCTATATGCCTAATACGCCTGAAGGAGTGGAAAAGGGTCTTTACTTTATTGTAATAGTTTTATTTACAACTTTTGACGTGAAGGAAAAAAACGAGGGGGGGGATCTTTGAGCCTAAAGATTTAGGGCCATATAAGCAGTGTTGTCGCCAAGGACCTTACATATAAGGATTTTGTGTGTGTGTGCTCCTGACACCAAAAAAAAAAAAAAAAAAAAAAAAAAATTGGCATCTTTACTGAGATTTCGAACCTGAGTCTCATGCATGAGAGGCTGGCGTTCTTAACCATGCGGTCAGCTGCTACACCAGTTCGACAATTGACACTGTAAATTTACAGCTTTTCATCGTCATCGTCTTCCTGTTATATGACACATAGGGCCTGCAGTCTATTACTCCACCCCGTTTAATCCTTTGGAATCAATTCAGTTTCACGGATGAAATCCAGCCCAGCACGTTTGGGCCTCTCTCATTAACGTTCGTTTTAGGGTTTCTTTTGGACGGCCTCGCCTCTGTAACTCCTGTATTTCCTCCTTTAATGCCTGTTATGTGTTTCTTTGATCGTTTCTTCTTAGGATGTGTCCAATATAGGGTCATTTCTCTGTCATGACTGTGGTTACTAGTGGTTGCCCAACCATTTCTCTTATTTCTTCGCCCTTCTTGAATTAACCATATTCGATGTTTATCATTTTCCTCAGACATTTATTTTTTGAATTCATTTAACTTTCGTTTCATGTCTTTAGTGTCTCTCCAACTTTCCCTGGTATATTTAAATTAAAAATAACAGGAGATTTTTACCGGAATGAGGTCCATTCCTACAAGTTTATGTAGCAAATTATTATTCACAGTCTGGCTCTTCTCCTTTCTTATACAGACTTGGGACCGGTAACGACCGAGATTTTCATACAGCCACTTCAGAGTACTAGCTTCAGCACAAATTGATAACAAAGTGTTATTTATCTAAAAAAAAACAAAGAATCACATACTAGTATAGGAGAAAAACACCGTCCTATGTCATCCAGCCACCAGGATGGGTCTGATAGCCCGCCATCAGTGGGGGTGGGCTAAAGCCGGGACGGTAGTATACGGGAGCAAAGGCACTCTTCTGCTTGCCACTGTTGGAAAAAGAAAAAAAGCCAGACCCGTGTGCAGCCGACACTACAGCAGGGGCGGAGGCGGTGGGATGAATGGTCGTGTTTTGGGGCACTGAGAGCGAAGTGTGTGTTGGAACTGAAATGGGTAAAAACAATAAGAAAAAAATATATTCACGTGAAGTTACTGTAAAAAAAAAATACAACAATAAAATATATTTACATTGTGAAAGTACGTAAATGAGACACAATAATACGACTCACAGAAATTAGTTTGGAAAAGCAAATCTATATATACAATGGCAATGGCGTGGCGTGCACGTAAACAGATACAAATCATATAAATATATTTTTATATTTATCTTATAAAGTGACGTGATTTAATATACACATCTTTACTGTTAATCTAACTAATTTTAAGCTATAGGTTGATTCATAACGGCATAAACAATTGTAAATAACACTTGAAACAGGATAGGTTTTAATACCTCCTAGTAAATTCTGCCTGTATAAAGCATCACAAGGCAACCAATAAGGCAATATAAATGTTAACCACCAAACTAAGCATTCTTAAGAGTGCTTCTTTTTTTTATATGCTCGTGAATTTTTAGTCTTGTTTCTAATATTTTGGTGGAATCTTTATTGTTATTTTTAACATTTTGGTGAAATTTTTAGTGTTGTTTTTAATATTTCGCTGACTCTTTATTTGTGGAAATGTCATCATCAGCTAAGGAATTGAAGAGTTAGGCTGATATAATCATGTAGTGCCGGAAACCGGTGTTAGAGTAAATAAGATCAATAAATTATTAAATCAATTTTGCTCTGGTATTCAACGTTTTTAGGGAAGCATATTTTGAGGTTAAAAGGACTGCTTACAGTTCGGATAAAGTCACGCTACGCCACTGTACAACATTTACTTATTGAGAGAAGAAAATAAAACAGTATATCGAAACTGTAATAAATGATGAAAGCAAGCGATATCAAAAGCAAAATATGTTCCATCGGTTTTCATGTGTTCATGGGACAGCCATGAACTGCGGTTATATTTCTAAAATGTTGAGAATTCTTTATCTTAGCGTTCGCCGGCTATAAACTCCGGTCGTAAATCTTATCTGTTCGTCCAATTCTGGGATTGTCAGGATTTGAGACCTGCGTGAACATCATCTGCTTTATTTGTGTGCAGACTGTTGGTTCCATGCCTCTAAGAACGATGCGCTCAGACTTCGACGGAAATGTCGATTCTGTCCACACTGGCCAGGCTACAGTGGAGAAACGTTTCTAGAATGACCGCGAAGAGTTGTAGATAGGGTGAACTGGAGAGAAAACCCTCACCCTGCTGCAGAAGTATCACTTGTGGTTCACCCCCTCTGCATCCCAGTGAGAAAACAACTATCGGTCCTGCCTTGTGATCTGAACCATCGAGCACCATGCTTATTAGGGCAGTAATTGACTAAACAGTCATGTTGTCATTACACGTTCACTTTTTAATCATCATCAAACGCTTTGATGGTTGGCGTGGACGAGCTTGCTGGTCAGTTTCCTAATGTGTCCAGTTTTATCCGCCTGCTGATATCTTTCTGTGCCCTCACAAATAACTGTTAAGAATATTCCATATTTCTATGAAATAAATCCTTTCAGTCGTCACCCGTTCTAGTTTTTCTCTTTCCACAAAGTGGCTAAAATGAGGACTGCCTCTTTCTGAAGTCCAAAATAACTTGTCTTGGTGTTCACAAGTGGGAGATAACTTGTCTTGGTGTTCACAAGTGGGAGATAACTTATCTTGGTGTTCACAAGTGGGAGATAACTTGTCTTGGTGTTCACAAGTGGGAGATAACTTGTCTTGGTGTTCACAAGTGGGAGATAACTTGTCTTGGTGTTTACAAGTGGGAGATAACTTGTCTTGGTGTTCACAAGTGGGAGATAACTTGTCTTGGTGTTCACAAGTGGGAGATAACTTGTCTTGGTGTTCACAAGTGGGAGATAACTTGTCTTGGTGTTCACAAGTGGGAGATAACTTGTCTTGGTGTTTCTCCACACCTTCAGGCGTAATAGACATATAGGGCAAGACCTATTTTTAACAGACCTATCGAACTCGTTGGGTGATGTCAGCATAACGCCAGCCGCCTTTACTTTCCGGGACTTCTCCTGGTACCTAACAAATGATGTGTCGACCTAGATGTTTGCATGATTGTGATAAATTATTTCTGTGTTCTCAGGATGGATTATTGTCTCAGTGCTCACAAGTTCTTGATAAATTGGTGTTCACATGTTCATGATAAATGTCTCCCTGTTTACTGGTTTCATAAACTGTGTTTGTGTTCACTTTTTAAATCGATTTATTTAAACCACTTAAGTGAAGCAAACATTTCATAGTTACCAACTGTTGTGGCAGAATATTATCTTGTAAATAAGCTATTAAATAAAAGTGCGACGATATCTTCTGGCAAACCTCTACACCCCAAGGTAGAAGATAAGCGACTAAGTAAGTAAGTAAACAAGATATTTAACAGTTTTCTTTTTAACTCGAATATTGTAGAACAAAACATACACATAGTTTTGTCTGTTCTGACAATAACAATAATTATCGAAACATTTCGATTTCTCTACAGTTCTTTGATATCTGGTCACTATGAACTGAGTGTGTTCAATTTTTTTTAAAACTTTCCCACAAAAATGTTTTTTTTTAAAACTATCATTACTTTAAAAGCAGTTAGGGATTTGCTAGTTTGCATTGAAGGACATTTGCTCTAAAATTTAGAAAGCTGTACATTTTGTATTAAAGATCATTTTCTCTAAAAATTTAGAAAGCTGTACATTTTGTATTAAAGATCATTTTCTCTGAAAATTTAGAAAGCTGTACATTTTGTATTAAAGATCATTTTCTCTGAAAATTTAGAAAGCTTTACATTTTGTATTAAAGATCATTTTCTCTAAAAATTTAGAAAGCTGTACATTTTGTATTAAAGATCATTTTCTCTAAAAATTTAGAAAGCTGTACATTTTGTATTAAAGATCATTTTCTCTGAAAATTTAGAAAGCTGTACATTTTGTATTAAAGATCATTTTCTCTAAAAATTTAGAAAGCTGTACATTTGTATCGAAGAACATTTACTCTAAACAGACACAGAGCTAATTATGCTGCAACGAGAACAAATTACTCTGAAGATTAACGGGGAGAAAACGGGGTGGTTGGGGTGGGGGGGTCTTTTTACGGATATATTAAGTACTTTTTTCTCCTGACATATGTTCAACAATATGCTGATGAGAAGAAGAAGAAGGAGAGGCGACAATATTCAAGCCAATAAATTTAAAACACGTGTACAGAATTTAATCAAATGTGTGCCTACCTGCTCCTATTCTGCTGGCCTCGTCACGAAGAAAATGGTCCAGACCTGAAGAAGGAGATGTTTGTTATAGTTGTAAATACAAGCAAAGGAAACAGAAGTCAACTACTTTTTTTTCTCTTGCCACAGATGTAGCAGGTATTTGATGCTTTGATCCTGTTTTTGTAGAGCCATCAGAATTCGATGCGCGATATAATCAACATCGAGCAGACCGCCTTTACTTCCGATGGTATTTCCTGGTACCAGTTTGAGACTGTCAGGACCTGAACCCAAGGCCTTCAGATCTGCAGGTGAGCGTCTAGTCGACACATCATGGCGGCTTTAATCTCACAATGTGGATATTTAAATAATAAGATAAGCAAAAAGGTGGAAGTTAAAAATGAAAGCTGAGTCCTAATACTGAAACGGCAACAACAATAACAACAAACGAACTCACATACAAGTGCATACACCCACACATACACACGCATAGGTACATACACAAACGAATACCCAAACATAGACCCACCCACACACCCCTACCCCCCCTCCCCCACAAACACGCATACACAGCCACACATACAAGGTATCTAACACCCCTAAAGCCGAATCTGCCAAGAGACTCCGTATAGGAATTGTAAATGATTTATCTATTTGTTACCACTTTGTCGTGGGAGCGGGGAGTTGGTGGTGGAGAAGGGGTGACTGAAGTTTTTCAACGTCCCTGAGAGTTGTGCCGGCGGCAGCCTAGCTACCACCAGGGCCTCCCAAATCGGAAAGGTTACAGGATAGAGAACAGACACAGAAAGACATCCTGGTTCTCCTCCAGGTTGGAATTGTAGCGTGGGGAAGATATTCGCACCTTGATAAAAAGAATTTCTTCACCAAGACATCGAACTCGGATGGATTGAAAATGCACCAACATGGAGGGAGTAGGGGGTTATGGGTGGGAATGTGGGCAATCGCAAAGATGAATGAAGGCGGGTAATATCTCCAGCAGTGAACTTGAAAGGTTCGGAATACGAAAAAGGAAGAATTCATACATGAAACCAATACAGCAGATCGTCAAAGACTCACCCATATTTCCTAAAGGGCCAGGCCCACTGTGGTAGCCGTTCATAGATGGAGCTGTAGCATAGCCACCATTGACACTGTGAGGCGTGGAGCCGTTGGAGCCGTAACCTCGGGGTGAAACACTGGAACTCTGGGACCTGTTGTACCCTGTTGGAGAAAATCTTTAGTCAGTAGTTTTTAGCCAAGCTTTCGTATGTCGTTCTTAAGTAGGGGGACCATAATATTTTGAGCTGAAAGCGGAACTCTCCCATGTCGACCCAGCCTTGAGTGGGTACCAGGTGCAGTCCCGGGAAGTAAAGGCGGCCGGCGTGATGCTGACCACATCACCCATCTTGTGCCGATTGGTCTATAAAATATAGGTCTAGCCCTATATGGCCTATACGCCTAAAGGCGTGGAACAGGGTCCTTTACTTTTTTTTAAAACTGAAAACGGAGCTTCACAAATCACGTCAGTTTAACCCCTTAAGGAGTACCTTAACCTTTCAGTATCTAGGTACATTCTAGTTTAACCGATTATCTTCTCAGAATTCATTACCTAACCAATAATTGTCTGGGTTTGAAGGAATTAAAATAGGATAACATTTTTTTTAAAAGAACATCTAAGAAGATTAAAAGCACAAATTAGTAAACCAGATGTGCACGTAAAATTCTAATTCTGGGGTCTAGGACTAGACCAAAATCCAGAAGTGGACGAACAACAAAAACTGTTCATCAGAGTTAACAGCAGGTGTACGCTAAGAAAAAGTAAAAATCTGTCGTATAGGTGTTTATAAATAGTGTACACTCACCTTCGTCCCATTGTCCGTTGACCCCGGCGTCACCAACACTGACGGCCAGCTGGCTTGGGTAAGCGTTGAAACCGGACATTGCCGGGTTGTTCATGGCTGGAGATCGTGGGGTTGGAAGCGACAACTGGTTGGGGTTTCTGGGCATGCTGTATAAGGCTTCAGCCAGGTCAGCTGCCCGTTTGAGTATGATTTCCTGGAAAACGAAACAAATAAATACAAACGACTGCCTAGCGCAGACTTGTGAATGACATGAAGTTGTCAGAATATATGGTCTGTTCACGTTTTCCGGTCCATCTACACACTGTCGGATCTTTTATTCATATGTTCTCGAACTCTTCTACGTTAGAGGGGTGTCACGTTGTCTTACCTCTAATTAAATCAGCGCCAATGTCGCATGTTCTACACTACATGACAACAGAGCTTTCAACGACGCCAGAACATCTAGAACTGGCCCTAACCCAAAACTCGCTACCCACTTCTTGAGCCTAGGTCACACGAGAGAGTCTCTTCGAAGAAAAAATTGCAGCGTGTCACCCCTCTGACATAGATCAGACTGAGAAAGTGGGTAGATGGGCCGGGAAACCTGAACATGCCCACCAACTTCATTGTACAGAAGATACACCATACTTTGTGCTTAGAAGTTTCAGCTTTCATGCCTCACCACACTAACAGTTGCTCTCTTTGCTAATGAAGGAAAGAAAGGGACGGATAGAGTGAGAAAGATCAAGGAGACCGAACCGTGACAGAAATGGGAAAAAGTAGAAATAGAGATGAACGTAGAAACAGACATAGGGATAGACAGACAGACAGCCAGAAAAACGAATAGACAAACAAGTAGGCAGACAGACAGACAGACAGATAGACAGACAGATAGACAGACAGACAAACAGACAGACAGACAGACAGACAGACAGACAGACAGACAGACAGACAGACAGACAGACAGACAGACAGACAGACAGACAGACAGACAGACAGACAGACAGACAGACAGACAGACAGACAGACAGACAGACAGACAGACAGACAGACAGACAGACAGACAGACAGACAGACAGACAGACAGACAGACAGACAGACAGACAGACAGACAGACAGACAGACAGACAGACAGACAGACAGACAGACAGACAGACAGACAGACAGACAGACAGACAGACAGACAGACAGACAGACAGACAGATAGATAGATAGATAGATAGATAGATAGATAGATAGATAGATAGATAGATAGATAGATAGATAGATAGATAGATAGATAGATAGATAGATAGATAGATAGATAGATAGATAGATAGATAGATAGATAGATAGATAGATAGATAGATAGATAGATAGATAGATAGATAGATAGATAGATAGATAGATAGATAGATAGATAGATAGATAGATAGATAGATAGATAGATAGATAGATAGATAGATAGATAGATAGATAGATAGATAGATAGATAGATAGATAGATAGATAGATAGATAGATAGATAGATAGATAGATAGATAGATAGATAGATAGATAGATAGATAGATAGATAGATAGA
>CAJHNH020006068.1:45000-47500 GCA_905116865.2 Candidula unifasciata
CTTCGAGAAAGAATAAAATCACATATTAATACTTTCGGCACTGTCGTGCACTAAACGCTCGCACACACACACAGACAACACACATGCACACTCACATGCGCTGGTACACGCACACACACACACACATGTATATAACATATCTACACACACACACACACACACATATATATATTCTAGTGCTCTCGTGAGTTAAGCAAATCTTTATAATGATCGTATTTATCACTCCATATTTAACTTTCGATCACACCCGTAGGCTGAACAAATCCACCCATTAATATATCCAATCACTTTACAAAGCTACACAAAACAATGACAGATAAATGGGCCACGGGAAAAGCCTTTTCATTTCCTTTCCGAACAGGTGTCTCCCTGACCCAGGAAACAAGCAGAAAGTGTTAGCAGAATTCCAGAGAGACGAATTGAGCAGTGTTTGCCTTAGACGTGATCTCATTAAAACGGCCAGCAGGTGACGATGGATTTATGTTTGAAGCTCCGAGGATTGGGCCCATCTTCCTGAAAGAGGAGATCAACCGTAGAATCAATTGACGAGTTGGGAATCCTGTTTGTTGACCAGATCGATCAGTTGGACGGATCAGAATCTATGTCTGCCCTTGATATGTCTGCTTTTTCTTTGTCTATATCTGTGGTCTCCAAAAGGGAGGGGCGCCCCCTCCCCGTTCCTCAGGGAAGCGCGGGAATATTTCAATAGAGGAAAAGGGCGGAGGTGGGGGGGGGGGGGGGCATCAAGCAAGTAGTAAAGAAAGTTCATTTGAACTTGTGCTAATTCGTTATATTATTATTTTAGTTTAGTCTAATCCCCCCCCCCCCCCAAAAAAAAACATGTTTGTACATCGACCGTTAAAAATGTCAGTAATATGATAACACTCGAATTTGATTACAGATAAAGAACACATTCTGACCGAAACGTATCTCCCTTCTTTCTGTTTCTCTGTTTGTGGAATTTATTTTCTTCCTCTTTTTAATCATATTTTGTTATGTGGGAGACAGAGAGGAGGGGGGAAGGGGTCTTGCCTTATACTTAAGAAGGAGGGAGCGTAGGGGTCTTGCCATACACAGGGGAGTGGGGGGGGGGGGGCATGGAAGTCTTGCCATATACTCAATGGTCCTGGGAGTCTTGTCATATACTACAGGGACAGGAAAGTCTTGCCAAATACTCCAGGCAGGAAAGTCTTACCACATACTCGGTGGGATGGGCGCTTTGGGGTCTTGCCATATACTCAGTGGGGAGGTGGGGGGGGGGGGGGGAGGAGGGGCGTGACCTCAAACAGGTTGGAGACCACCGGTCTATACCCTGTTATCAATACTTTCAGAGACATGCGCTGCTGTTTGTTGTTAATTGTGCATGCGTCATTGTCAATGCCTTCTACAGATGGTTTTCTCCCCCCCCCCCCTTTTTCCCCTATCCTGTGGGTTCAGAGGTCCCAGTCTGGAAGGAAAGAATATTAGAATGACTGTCTCTTGACAAGCATGTGGTAAAAGGCAAGTAATCTAGGATTTACTGACATCAGACACGTTTTGCTGAGAAGCATAGTTACTGAAGCCTAGCTTTAAACCACAACACATCGTGCTCTCTGTCCTTTTAAGGTCGAAAACAGAATAGTAAAAAAAAAAAAAAGATGGGTAACAAAAATAATGAAACATCGTATCAAGCCCTTGAAATATTTTGGCCTGGCCCTCTCAAAGGGCAACAGCAATTCAATTTTTGCCAAGGCGATTGTGGCTATCGAATGTTGTTATCACTATCAAAATGGCGCTTGGCACAACAAAAGACCTCTGTTGTACATATACAGACATACTTTTACACAAACACACACACACACACGCACACATATTTTTTATAATTCATCTTGGCCCCCGACCCAACCAGCCATAACTGGGTACACGGAACTGTCACAGGGAGTAAAGGCGGTCATCGCATTGTTGACCACAGCTCATACCGAATGCCGGAGGGCTTATAAAATATGCCCAGTATACCACCACTAAAAGCGGTTCTTTACTTACTTTGTGTACCCTTACTCATTAATATAGACGAATGCACCTCTATGGGAAGTTTTCAGCATTACTTCCCCAAAGCTCTACATATCCCCCTGTAGTTGAGCGTCGTGTAAGTACGGCAACCGTCTGATCCTACAATAGAGCGTGGCAGTCGGTTGCGCCTGGCAGCAGAACGTATTTGTAGTATCAATAATTCAGACATCCCAGAGAGTATGGCCGTTACTTCCAGTCTGTTCTCTCAATCTGCACCGTGTTAAGATGGCGATCCCTCCAGCGTGTAATGGCTCTCTGGGGACTCCCACGAGGCGTAGGGGAGCTGATGGAGCCAAGATATCAAGGCACGATCGATGGAATATACTAGAGCCCACACCGAGTGATGGATTCTTGTGCAGGAAAACCCGTGGTGTAATGTGTTCAAAGACATCCCCCTCCCCCTGGTTCTGGCACATTTGAAGGTATGACTGGCGGGGGATGAACAAATGGA
>CAJHNH020006068.1:57500-102500 GCA_905116865.2 Candidula unifasciata
TAGTATTTTCCCTGGTCTCTGTGTAGTAAGATCGGACGACTGTGTGTATTGTTGCTCACTTTAAAAAAAAATCCTTCTGCATTTGGAAAACTAAAAAGAGTAGCATAACGGCGCTGCCCAAACAAAATTTGGTGTCAAATATCTACTCTTCAGGATCCTCGCTGCTGATATGGAGTTCGTACACTGTGCTGAGATTCTTCGGACTCTGGCTTGAGTCAAGAGTGGAATAGAGCACTTATGGTTGCTATCCTTGTGCCATGATGTTGATCCGTCGTCTTTACCGAAACTGCTGTCATGTGAGGATGACGTGTTTGTGCACTTGTATGGTAACTATAGCCATAAAGTTAGTTTGTTGTTGTATGAACCTCCCAATCACCACTCCCCTAGTTGTACTTCTTTCTTCTACTTCTATGAGTGCCCATCAATATTTGTGATTATATTTATCATGTTCTCTAGACGTAAATAAATCGGCGCACTTTCCAACTGCAGACGTCCCGTAAGGGTTTCAGAACCAGCAAGTTTAGGCCGCCTTAGGAATCCCCCCAAACTGATGTTTTCATAGACTAATCTGCACACACACGTGGTCAATATCACGCCGGGCACCTTTACTTCTTGTGTCATTTTCTTTCGAAGTCGGAGAACATCTGCCTGAGAGGCGAGGAACTAACAGTCTGTAGGAAAATAAGCTATAAATGTAAAATGGATGAAACTCAGTCTATGTAACAAAACAAAAATTCAGATGTGGACGAACAACCAAGTTTCCACCAAAGGTTACAGCCAGTGAACCCCCCCCCCCCCCCCCCAAAAAAAAAAAACTGCGATATTGCCAGGTACCCAATTTAGGCCAGTGATGAAAAAACTGTCGGATTTGAACCATAATACTTCGTGCTGTCAATCGAGCATCTAGCCCATACCCTACCTTAGCTCCCACGTGTACCAGCCATGATCTTATTTATACACGTGTCGACAACAGCTCTGTGTAGAATACTCACCTCCCTCAGTGGGGTCTAGCCGTCTTGCTCGACGCCCATGCTTGGAATTGTTGTGAACAAACATGTTGTCGGAGACGGCCAGCAGCGGCCCATCGACTGCAGTAGATGTGGAAATGGCTACCTGCAGTTAACGAAATACAACACACACAATACAGTTGAGAGCTGAGTTTTTTGGCAATAATCGTTTCGTGAAAACGTCTGTCTGTCTGTCTGTCTGTCTGTCTGTCTGTCTGTCTGTCTGTCTGTCTGTCTGTCTGTCTGTCTGTCTGTCTGTCTGTCTGTCTGTCTGTCTGTCTGTCTGTCTGTCTGTCTGTCTGTCTGTCTGTGTGTCTGTGTGTCTGTCTGTGTGTCTGTCTGTGTGTCTGTCTGTGTGTCTATTTGTCTGTCTGTCTATTTGTCTGTCTGTCTGTCTGTCTGTCTGTCTGTCTGTCTGTCTGTCTGTCTGTCTGTCTGTCTGTCTGTCTGTCTGTATGTATGTATGTATGTATGTATGTGTGTGTGTGTGTATGTGTGTCGCTGGTAACTATGGAGAATTGTTCTGTCGGGGACATAGATACAAATCTTATCCTGCTCAGTTGGTGGCGACTGCATTAACCATGCGGCTTTTTCGATCTTGAGCCTCACGACCACGCCTCCCCCCTCCCCCCTTCCAACCCTTGTCATCCTTTCCCCCTTTTCTTCCTTTATCTCCCTAAAAGTACTAAACCATTAAAAGTAAATACAGTTTGGATTCATTTTGACAAAAGTTTTACCTGAAATCGCCTCATATCTCTCGGATTGCCAGCGTTTTTTAGGCAGTTCTGGTTGCATTTCATGAAAAATTTGAGGAAAAATCTGAAACACACAGAGGAAATATTTATAGCAATGTGAAATCGCACATGTATATAAATAGTAAAAATAAGAACAAGTATGTACGAATAAAATTTATGGATGACTGAAAGTAAAGTTATGTGGGTTAAAGAGATCAGCCAGTATATGTGAAATCTTTGAAAGTTAATGACCACTTTCAGGGCATGTATAGGCTGCGGTAGCAATTATATGCGTTTCTCTCTTACAAAGATTCATTTCCTTTCTCTCTCTCTCTCTCTCTCTCTCTCTCTCTCTCTCTCTCTCTCTCCCTCTCTCTCTCTCTCTCTCTCTCTCTCTCTCTCTCTCTCTCTCTCTCACACACACATACACACACACACACACACACTCACACACACACACACACACACATTCACAAACTTATACTTAAACTGTTTCTGGCTTGTGAAACCCTACCAGCGCAGAGTACTTTGTCTTACATTTCATATTTAGTCAGACAATGCTAGCGAAATCTGGTATTCCCAGAATTAGGCTATCAACATCTCGTACAAATAGTTTCATCCGACCAAACGTCCATCTAATCCAGTAATAGAAAAACCCTGCCCCAGGCTAGAACGCCATTTATGCACAGCCTTGAATTATTGAATAGATTCTGGCGCGAATAATAGATGAACTTTGGGAGATAGGTTTCCAGTACGAGTACTTCGAGAATGGAAAGTAATGATCAAACCAGAAAGGGGAGATGTGGGTTGCGTAGCTTTTGCGGGCTCACTGGGAAAATCGGTTTAGGTTTTCAGAACATCAGAAGTCTGAAGTCAGGCTGAATATGCAGACTGAATGCATGAAAACAATAACTTAAATTTCAATCTGGGTGGTGCTTCTTTTCCTTCCTTAGCTTCGCGTTTACTGGCTGTAAAATATGGCAGAAAGTTCTGATTGTTCTTTAACTTCTGGACTTGTCTTTTTCAAGAACGTTTTGCGTGCTCATCAGTGTTACATTTTAAGCTTGTTCGTACATAGACTGTTGGTTCATTGCTTTTTTTAGGTAGATGTACTCCGACTCGGAAAAAAGCCTTTAGGTAGTTTACGCTTACGACATGCTTGTTAGGAAGTCAGGAGATCGATTCTTGCCCCCACCCCCCCCCCCCCCACCCCACACCTATAATGAGGCCCCGCAACCTTTACGACGAAATCTGAGTTTTTAAAGTGTAACTGTGCAGTTAAATCGCCTTACGTGGGCAGAAAAACCAAAGATATCAGTTACTCCAGACATAAGCCTGGCTCCAATAGCTGTTTATAAAGCAGTCTTAGCACTCATTACCTTGGAATCCGCAGGTAATTATATACCTCTATACCCATTCAAAGTCATTTCTGAAAACAGTCCGGCTCCATCAGGATCTGAACCTACAACATTCTGATCCCCAAGCGGGCGTCTAGCCGCTACGCCATGTAGTATAACTTTGTTTCTTTTCTTGGACTAACTCGACCTTCTTGACTTGGTTTTAACATGCACATTTCATGTCTTCCATTGAACAGTTAAAGTAACGATCTAATGCAGCGATTCTCAACTTATAGGTCGCGACTTTGTTTCTTTTTTTTTTTTTTTTTTGAACACCACAACACGGGGAACTGTATTGAAAGGTCGCGACATAAGGAAGGTTGAGAATCACTTATCTAATGTGTCCAAGTTATCAATCTTGGCGTGGCAAATCACTCCTGGTCATGACAAATTTTACGAGCTTCTCCGCACTGGGTAATTAAGCTCCTACTTACAAAATCTAGATTACCTAGCTCTCTGAAACCCCTGCCAACAAATCGGACAGAAATGTGCACACAGAACTCGCCTTGACCAGCGGGACAACCTGTTCTGCCAATTAATCTTCCCTAGAATAAGGCTGTCCATATCTAAACAATCGAGGTCAGCGCGGCCAGAGGTCTAAATTCCCTGTCGGTAGCGCCTATTTATAAATAAAAATGGCCATTTCTCAATGGTACCCTGCCGTATTGTGACGGCCATGACTTGGGTCTCACATCGAGCCTTATCTCTATCTTTCTCTCTACTCGCGTGAAAGATTGGTCTCGGGAGAGTTGATGTTACTCACTCCCCCTGGCTTGACGTCGGTTTCTGCCATACTGGCTACCGTATCACATATACTGGCGATGGTCAGATGTTAGGTTTGGTGCACTTGTGATTGATAATATCAGCTGCTACAACCCTTTCTTTGTTTTATAGACTTTATTGGGAGGAGTCCTGGGAGGGTACGGTGTCTGTCTCAAGCTGAGAAGGTATTAGGTTCGAATGCCAGTATAGCATAAGTAAGTAGCGCCACTAGGGTGTCGGACATATCTTGCCCCTAAAGGACCCGTTTCTCCAACTTCAGGTGTATTGGGCGAATAGGGTTAAACCAATTTTTATAAGACTAATAGGCACCCGAAAGGGTGATGTGGTCAGCCATCACTCCGGCTGCCTTTACTTTCTATGACTTTACCGCGAACCCATTTAGGGCTGGGTCGACCTGGCAGGCGGGACCATTTTTGAAACAAAAAAGTCTGACTTAGGATGCCAGGCTCGCTCTTTTATAGACTAAACGGCACTAGATAAGTGATGTAGTCAACATCATTCGGCGGCTTTTACTTCCCGGGAATTCACACCATACCTATTTTAGGCTGGGTCGACCCAGGTGCCAGCGCCGTTTTCTTTATAAATCCGACTCGATGGATTCAATCGCAAGATCAACGGGAAACAAGACATACGCGACAGGGAAATTAAAAACACGAAGGGCTATAGGCCGCAAACGAAACATTTTTTTTTTACACGTTTAAAAATGTATTTTATTTATCTTTTTTTATATCTCTCCCCCCCCCCCCCCTTTTTTTTAACACCCACACACAGACTTCTTGTTTATTTGTTCTGTCTTGTCCGTTTAGTTTTCTTATCACAGCTGGTCATATCCCCCGTGTGGGTTCCGGGGCCCCATTGTGGGGAAAACAAGAATAGACCCACTGCCTCCCCAAAAGCATGTCGTAAGAGTCGACTAATTGGGGAGCTTCCTTTGAAGTCGGAGTGCATCTGCCGGAGAGGCAAGGAACCAACAGTCTATATTTAAAAGAATGAGATCTGTAAAACTGATGCACACGCAACACTCAGGTTCTGGAGCAGGACTGCAGTTCAGTAGTGGACGAGCAACCAGAACTTTCCGCCAGAGTGTACAGCTGGTGAACGCGAAGAAGAAGAAGAAGAAGACAACTGGTGATGTATTTAGTACTTTTCTGACGAAGACTTTAGTCGAAACGTTCGTTTGTATCTGTGTATGTCTTTTCCGTTCCTTCCAAATAGCTTTCCAGTCACACTTTGTACTAAAGTTTTACAAGTACGAAATCCGAGAAATTGCGTCTACGTAAGTAACGCTTGTTGCGAATAACCGTAAGCCGGTTCTACGGCGAAACACATCCTGCCGAAACAATTACTGGCAGAAAATTGAAAGGCCATCTTAAGATTTTCAGAAAAAAGTCTTGAGAAGTTATTTATTTCCACTTTCCCATGAGAAAATAAACACAAATTTAACAATTTTGACAAGGTCTGGAATTGAAATTAAACATCTCTATCATTTCTTTACCGCGAATTTACTTTCTCTTGCTAACTAGTGCCAAGCGTTGCCCGACGTCTGCATTCAAATATGACTGTAACGTAGCAGTTTTTTTTATTTTTTATAATGAAACCTTTTTCGGTTTGATTCGCGCTCCTTCGGTCGCCATCTCGTCGTAAGCACCTGTTGGCCGCGAGCTGGGAAAATCATATCCTGCGAAATCTTATCTGCTCATAAGCTGGTTACTGTCGTTGCACGCAGGTCTTAATTTAACACACAGAAGTAACGATCTAACGCGGTCAAAATGCAGTTTTTAAAGTACAGTGGTACTCTATTTAACTTTCCGAATTAGTCCCCGTTGGTTTGAAGCATCAGTTGCGTCCCTGTTCGATCAAAGCTATTAACTATTATCAGAAGAAGAAAAAACATCTTGTACGTTCACATGCAGCTGCATTTGGCAGGTGGTCTTGCAGTTTACAGCTAGGCTGCGATAACTGGACCTTTCGTTCTAACACATCCGATTTTAACAAACTCGTAATTAGTCGCCTTTTACAGCCTTCTGGTTGAGGTGCATGTCTACGCCTCCCCACCCCCCCCCCCCCTTCCGCCGCCACCCATAACAAATACAATTTTGGGGACCCGAAACCTTGGGGTCAAATGAAGACAAAATTAGCACGGGTAAACATCCTCCATAAAACATAACTGTGAATGACAGCAAGAAGGTTTTGGCTAGATAAGCCAAACATAAGACACAAAATTATTCTCAGTGCCATTGGTAGTCCGCGGAAGTAACGACAGCCGGAGTAAAGTTGGCCACCACACCCACCGAGTGCCGATTGGTAGATAAAATATAGGTCTAGCCCCGTGTGGCCAGTTCGCCTAAAACCGTGAATTAATTAAGTAACAGAAAGTATTGTGAACGGCACTCATAGAAAGAAGTAGAAAGATAAAAGAACACACTAGACAACAAAAAAATCGAAAGCTATAGTTACCGTGCCGGGAATTGAACCTGTCACCTCCAGACGGCGTCTGCGCCTCGCCATGAATACAAGTGCACTAAGATACATGGTCAACTAGGCACCCCCCCCCCCCCCCCCCCAAAAAAAAAAGGTGTCTCATTGGATCACTGCTAGCATCTGTTTATGGTAAGCTTGGTAATCTTAGTTTCAGCTTCATAGCCAACGAGTCACCCTATAGTTGCTCCGCTCCTGTGCGAACGAAAAACACACAGAATGTTTGTCGCAGTCCCGTGTGGAAAGATTGAGAGACTGCTGTCTCAGCATATGCACTAGCATACACACGCATTAAAAGCATACGGTAGCTATCAGAAGTGCTAACACAAACAGTCTGACATTAGAAATGCAGTTCTGTTTATGGTTTTCGAGAGATAAGGTCATGGGGGTAGTTTGCTCAATCAGTCGCCGTACAGTGATCAGGCTATGCATTTTTTTAAGTGTACATTTTCACTTTCATCATCATCAACAGCTATCATCAGGTTATAATCACCATCTTTAGCATTATCAGCAACATAATTAAGCTGTTTCCAAATGGCATAGGTCAGTGTTCTATAATCACGTATAAACCGCGGAAAAGTCCCAAAAATTCCGCCTAATTATGTAAGGAGGTCAAATATGCGGTGTTTCCCTTTTAGTCTGTAGGTTCAACACCTCAAGGACATCCTGTTTGTATGAAAAGGCTTTCTGGGGGATGTCAATAATAAAAAAAAAACAGGAAGCTTCGAATTAATGCTATTGCAGCGCTTCGTCTATCAGAAACAACGCTCCAGCCACATGCATACGATTTTTTTTTTACTTCTTAGTAGCAGTATATCCGAAAATTTAAATCTGTTAACTTCGGATTTAGCAAATAAACAACTATCTTTAACTGTTTGGTTAGCTATCAGGTGGGCGCAGGTATAAAAATTAATCAAGGAACAAGAAACACTAACATAGGTACTCGTGTCTCCCCACTGATGAAGTTGGGATTAAAGCTGAGAGAACCGACTTCATTGCACCGGATTTCATTCCCTTTAGCTCGGTTTCTCTGCACAGAATGGCTAGCCGCCGGCTAAGAGCGTCATACAAGTCACGAACTCTGTAGCTCTAGCGACGATCGTTCGGAGGAATCTCAGTAATTGCAATCGTAAACTGAACGTCGAGTCCATGAAACGAACCCATTACCTTCAGAGCTTGGGGCAAACGATTTCCTTCACCAGGAGACTTCTTTCAAAGAAATTAAATAAAATATTTCCCAGAAACGGTCTTTAGTATTTGGGATCAGTTCTTTCACTTCTTCTTTTTCATAGGCTATCTGTATGAGTTCCTGGTGACGCAATTAAAAATTAGTGCTAGAACATGTTGTAGGAAGTGGAAATGTCTGAAGCGAGACTAATAACTTTTTCCCCCTCATCCTCTCTGTCCTCCTCCTCATTCTACTCCTCTTCCTCCTCCTCCTCCTCCTCCTCCTTCTTCTTCTTCTTCTTCTTCTTCTTCTTCTTCTTCTTCTTCTTCTTCTTCTTCTTCTTCTTCTTCTTCTTCTTCTTCTTCTTCTTCTTCTTCTTCTTCTTCTTCTTCTTCTTCTTCTTCTTCTTCTTCTTCTTCTTCTTCTTCTTCTTCTTCTTCTTCTTTTTCTTCTTCTTCTTCTTTTTCTTCTTCTTCTTCTTCTTCTCCTCCTCCTCATTCTCCTCATTTTTCTTCTTTTTCCTTCACCCTTAACATGGTGGCTAGCACGTTAAATTATGTCTCTTGGCCCTAATCATCAGATCTTAAGAAACTTGTATTTAGTTGCCTTTTACGACATGTATTTTAGGTTGCAGTGGTCGACTCTGTAACCTTAACCCTACCCCACCCACCTCCCCAGTGTGGTCATGGAAAGCACATTCTCATCCGTCGAGTACAGACCTGCCTATAGAAATTGGCTCTACCGCCATATGCCTACATCACCCGAAGGCACGAAAATGGCACCTTTACGGTGTCTATTTTGCAAGCACCCTCGCACGTGGACACACGGGACACACGAGCTGTTTATTAGGCTCGTCACTTTTCCTGGATACAAAGACACGCACGCGCGCCTCCATTTCCCTGTCGGTCAGTATCAAATATCCGCGTAGTGATCGACTCGGACAGTTCAAAGGTAAGGAGATCCAAACAGCAACAAACAGGAGCTCATCTAACCTCTCACGCTATCTTCCTCCTGGCAAAGCTGTTCGCTTTGCGTCCAGCCACCAACAAAGTGACCCCTGACCTTGTGTAAACATATGCCAGCGGACATTTTTTTTTTCTGTGGCGAATAGTTCCTGACGATTATTGTTTTCTTGCTGTCTCAGGTCAGCGAAATAGAAAAGTCTTTTTTAAAGTTTTTGCCGTTTTCTGTGAAGCCTTTAGATTTGCATAATGTGACCTACGACGTGTCCTTAGGTGAAAGTAAGTAAAGTAAAAGACCCTTTTCCACGCCTTTACCTCTATTAGGAATATAGAGCTAGATCTATATTTTACAGACCAATCGGCAATTAGAAGCATGATTTGGTCAGCATCACGCCCGCCTCCGTTGCCTCCCAGGACTTTACCGTATACCAATTTAAGCTGGGTCGACCTGGTTCTCTCGCTCTTTCTAAGCCACCTCTCTCTTTCTTTCACTCAACCACATCTCCCCCCCCCCCCCTTTTGCCGATTTTTTTCTTTTACTATTTCGGTTCTATCTGCTCTGTGGCTAAGTCGATGCGAACGCTTAATAATGCCGGGATGCCCGATTCGATCCCAACTGCGGGCAATGTGCCTTGCGTTGGTTTCGACAGTGGTATCAAAAAAGCCGACCGTCCAGCAGCAATGGCAAACTACTTGACGTAAACTGCTTAGGAAAACCCGGCCAGGGGCTGTTGGGGTTGGTTCTGCAACATCCTGTAAAGGATACGCAACTAACCTATATCGGTTCTAATTTCTTCTTCAACGTCTGTCCTAACCCCTCTCTAGTATAATACGATTGTCCTTCTACGAGAATACTCGTGGCAAAAGGAATAAAGAAAAACTAAAACAAACCACAGAAAAGAAAGATAAAGGTAGACATAAATAAAATTCAGAAAATGGCAGCCGCTAGCATAAATGTAAGACGGCTTTGGCATGGGCTGGTACAGGAACTAGGATCCAGTGAGGGCTAAAGGGAGAGCGAAATAAAAAGGAAATGATGGTTTTAAATTATTAGCCTCACAACCACACCCCTCCCCAAACACACACAATAAACAACCAAAAAATATGAACTTTAACCTTTAGAATTCTCCTGACTTCACCTTCTCCCTACTCGTTTCGCGTCAAAATAGCTCTTACCTAATTCTGCAACCAACTTGATTCTCGCGGAACTGCTGCCATGTTGTGATATCACCAGACTCCCGCATTTGCTAGCAATCAAAGTCCCTGGGCACCGGTTTAGTGCCCAGGCGAGAATCATTAAGATACGATACCATTAGCAACTATGACCGGCAAACAATGGTTTCCAAAAGTTGACATGGATGTTTTCCGACAAAACACGACGGATAATTGATCACAGGCGCGATTCCGTCACAGACAGTCTCTTGAGAATTCTTTCAGGACCTACTTTCTTAACCCAGTTTATAACAGGATTGTTTGGATGCTCAAATTTATTAGCGGCGTCTTATGTGTGTGTGTATGTGTGTGAGTATATGTGTATGTAAGTGTATGTGTGTGTGAGTGCACGTGTGTATGATTGTGATGAGTGTATGTGTGTAAGATTGTGTGTATGCGCGGGTGTGAGTGTGTAGATCTATATTTTATAGATCAATCTGAGCTTGGTAGGTTATGTACCATTTATGATAAAGCTAGGAAAAAGCTCCTGTTTGAACCACGTATGAGATTATGAATTCCTGAATGGTGGAAGACAGGAATTGGATATTTATAAAATATACAGTTTCCTTTTCTTCGTCTACGTTCATCCTTGAAAGAGCAGGTGGCAAGTTTGTGTGTGCGTGTGTGTGTGTTTGTGTGTGTGTGTGTGTGTGTGTGTGTGTGTGTGTCGGCTCTGTGGCTAAGTCGATGCAAACGCTTCGTAATGCCGGGATGCTGGGTTCGATCCCAGCTGTGAGCTATGCGCCTTGCGTTGGTTTCGACAGTGGTATCAAGAAAGCCGACCGCCCAGGGGTAATGGCAAACTAGTGGACGTAAATTTGCCTGGAAAAACCACCTAACAGCTAATGGCTGTTGGGGTTGGTTCTGCAACGTCCTGTAAAGGATACGCAACTAACCTTATATATATATATATATATATATATATATATATATATATATATATATATATATATATATAGGTTTGTGTGTGTGGGTTAAAGCTAGACTGCAATATCTGCGCCTCATGGCCAACACTCCAGATTTCACCAACACATCTTATTAGTTTTCTTTTACGTCACGCTTGTTAGAAGGCAGTGGTTCTATCGCCCCCCCCCCCTCCCTCGCTTAAAAGGGACCCCAGAAGCCACCCGGGGAATGAAGAAGACAGAATGGCGATGGTTGAGTATGAAGTCAAAATTACCTTAATGAAGCAAATATTATGCTGGATGTTGTGGAAGATGACAATGGAGTAACTGCTGATGAAGGTTACAAGAAAGAAAAGGTGATGATGCAAACTGTGAAAATTCACATCAAAAAACATATAACATAAGGGTAGTCATTTGAAGACTGTAATCATTGTGTTAATGAGAATCATAACGAGACAACAAAGAGAATGGATCAACGAAACCTGCGAATCCTCACCAAAGAACACAGCACGCGATCTCTGGCTAAGTACCTTGGTGTCACGAAAACATGTCAAACAGATTACTCAGGCTCACAATAGAAGAGAAAATAAATAAATAAACATACATCTCAAGGCCCCCACAGCAAACGAAGACAGAACACAAAAAATAAGGACGCGGAATCTCGCTTCCTACCACGGGGTTTTCTCTATCTCGGCAAGATTCCTCCCCAGGGGAATGCCCCCTGGTTTCTGCATGGGAATGTGTGAACGCTCTGTTCTCATCACTCTGCCCCCCTTGAGCTGCATCGTACCTCCGCTGGGACCGCACCTGATTGGGTAATCAGGCTGACAAGTGGATGCAAGTCTTACATCTTAGTTCACACCGTGTTAATCGGTTTTATGTATTGTACATGCGGCGGCTGTAAATGTCACTAGTTGTTTGGCTCCTCCCCTTTTGGCGGGATCTTTCATATCTACGTTTTTGTGAGCACCTGTCGAATTTTTAGGTTGAGATTCTAGGGAACCTCTAAAACTAGAAGTGGGATACTATTGTTAATGCACCCCGTGTGGGTTCTGGGGCCCTCTTATAGGGAAAACAAGAATAAACCCACTGCCTACCCAAAAGCATGTCGTAAGAGTCGACTAATTGTCGGAGTGCATCTGCCTGAGAGGCAAGGAACCAACAGTCTGCACACAAATGTTTCAGAACTGTCAAACGGATGCACATGCAAAACCCCAGGTTTTGGACCAGGACTGCAGTCCATAAGTGGACGAACAACTTAAACTTTCCACTAGAGTTTAGAGCTGGTGAACGCAAACATGTATGCTAGAAGAAGTATAGTCAATGCTTCTGGACATCAATGCATTGATTTAGATTACAATGGCTGTGGGCAGGGCAGGATTTAGTCTTGATCACGCCCTAAGCTTTATAAAGCTCTGAAGCCCCTATTGCTTTAAATTACACCAGCTAATTTAATAAAACTTAAAAATATATACACCTTTTAAATGTAGGGATCCCCGTGTGGGTTTCGGTGCCCTATTATAAGGGAAAACAAGAAAAGACCTGTCCCGCAAGCATGTCGTAGAAGTTGACTAACTGGGGACTTCCTTCGAAGTCGGAGTGCAACTGCCCGAGAGGCAAGGAACAACCAACTACACACAAATAAGTCAGTAAAACGGATTTACACGCGAAACTCAGGCCCTGGCACAAAGCAAAAGTCCAAATGGACCAACAACCAAGACTTTCCGCTGGAGCCTACAGCCGGTAAACAACGAAAGAAAGAAAGAAATATATGGACGATAGAATATACTGTCGTTTAATTTTTAGAAAAAAAAAATAATAAAGAATGTGTCTGCAAAATCACATAATTTAAAAAAAAAAAAAAAAAAAAAAACCATCTTCTTAAAGGCTCAAATAAAGTAAAATTACATTTGTGAGCAATGAAATAGTAACTTGTTGAGGCCACTGCAGATTATGAGGCCCTAAGCTGCAGCTTAGTTAGCTTATGTCTAAATCCAGCACTGGTTGTGGACAGTGTCGTCTAAGCAGCATTTGTGGCATTGCCGGAGCTGACAGAGCACTGGGCCCTACTTACCTACACGTTCAATTCTGGTCTCTGCAGTAGCTAGCCGCTTACGCTATAGCTTGACGGTTTACGGTTCAAATCCATATTTGTGTACATATTTCATGTTGACCAGGTCTAAAAGAGGCGCCATAAATTTCCTGGGAAGTAAAGGCGAATTCGGTGGTATTGTCCTTATGTCCCATCGAGAGCCATTTGGTTTACAGGGTATAACAAGAAAGGTCTAGCACTGTTACGTTAATCTGGCAGTGATATTGACTGCACCAGCCACAAGGTGCCAATTGGTGTGCAAAAAAAGTATGCGTCCAGCACAATATTCCGATTGAACTATGGTGTGAAAATGGTCAGGGCGCCGACACAAAGAAAACAGTGGAGGGGAGATCAGTTAATTGAAAATTGTCTGTGGAAGGAAAGGAGACGCAAAGGGCCGGCCCAATCCTTGACAAAATAGTAATAATGTGCCGAATGACACACATATATTATGTTTTGTCGGGTGGGATGGGGTGGGGTGGGGGCGCATAAAGTACCTCAGCTCCCAGCAAGGCCCGATTAAAACCCTCTAATGCTGTAAGCACTTAAACGATTTTTGCGCCCCCACCCCAGCACTTCAAAGATCCACCACACCTCCCCCCCCCCCCCCCCGAGCCTGCTAAACAGCCTTATAGGGCCCCTGGGCAAACTAATTTGGTTGGGTCCATACAACAACTACTCACAGGAATGAAATGGAAATGGTCACTTTGTTTTTTGTACACTTCCACTATATTTATATATATATTTTTTTAAATTGCAAATTCTTTGATCAGATGCTGACGCTAACCTTATGTTACACATCTGCTCCTGCACTCAACAGAGATTATGTGTCTAGTTTTCCTTGCTGCGTTGTTCTGATGGGATTTTCTTTTTTAAATATTGTTCAACCGATAAAATGACCGCTCAGCTCCAAGACAATGGTGTGATGCTGACCACATCACCCATCTTGTGCTGATTGGTTTATAAAAATATAGGTCCAGCCCTATATGCCCTATACGCCTAAAGGCGTAGAAAAGGGTCCTTTACTTTTACCAAGGCAATTGAAAAATGTATGTGCTATTTCCTCCCTTTATGATGCTCTTAGCACGTGCTTGGTGCGCTTATAGTTAATCCGGCTCTGCCTTCCTCTCCCTCCCACATATTTAGGAACCCCTGAAAAGGGTCCTTTACTATATGCCCAAAGCACCTAAGACAAGAAAGGACCTCTGTCGGTGTACAATAAGTTGAGGCTACACGTTGGGGCCTGTAAAATACATGCCGATATTCACCTGCTACATTGATCTGTTTGGGAACAGTAACTCGCCTGTAACAACGAAACAACGAGCATGACATCATCTCTACAGAGCGAGCATGCACACAACCGTCCCAGGAGACTTGTCTTGTTCGCAAACTCGTTTTGCTTCTCTCTCTAGCATCCATTTTTTTTTCTCCACAAGCTGCTTTCATCAATTTTTCATGGCCGTTCGTTAGATTGAACTAAAACCCGGGAGTTGCGATGCTGTCACAAACAGACGATCAGACAGACGTGTGAAAGAATCGCTACTTTTAGCTTGAAAATCCTGGAGACGATTTGGCGCTCGGATTAGCGTAGCTAAGTTGACAAATGGCTTGTATATAAGAAATATGACGAAGGTTAGTTGAGTATCCTTTACAGGACGTTGCAGAACCAACCCCAGCAGCCCCCGGCTGTTGTGCGGTTTCTCTAGGCAAATTTACTTCCAGTAGTTATATGACGAAGACTGGTGCGAAAATAGACAACATGGCGCAAACACGGGAGGCCAAGAATCAGGGAACCATACCTCCAGGACGCCGAGGGTTCGTCAGAAAGACAACATCCGACAGTCCCTAACGTATGGAATGGATGTGTTAAAGATAACTGCCGATTACAAAGTAAAGGACCCTTTTCCATGCCTTCAAGCGAATTGGGCATATAGGGCTAGACCTATACTTCATAGCCAAACGCTACTTGGCGGGGTGATGATGTGATCAGCATCCCGCCGGTTGCCTTTACTTCCTATGCATTGACATGGTACAAATTCTAGACATTGGAGCCGGTAATTTTTGGAAAAGTCCACACCGATCGAATTTAAATTGACCACATTTAGATCTACATCATGGCGGCTCCCAGCTTCGGATTATCACACATGTCTAGTTATTTCATACTTTCAAGGCAGTGATTAGTAATACTCTTCTTCGATGTTTTACTTTTAAAAGAAGACTGCTTTAATGTCAGTAAGAATTTTTCCGATATTTAATATTATATTTCAGGATTCAGTTTCTGGTTATTTTATACGTTGACCGAAACGTTCAGGTGTGCGCCCCCCCCCCCTTCCCCGATCAACTCTCCGCCCCGCGACTGGAGCCACTTCATTGTTGTCATTCGTGGTCATAGACTGTTATAGTAGGTTCATGTCTTGACATCAGCACGGCTGTAGACAGCAGTATTTTCCGCATTTGTGCGGAAATGACAGCAGCTAGCCGCATACTTACAATACTGAGACAGTCGTGGGCAAGTGGTATGTGGTAGAGGAGAACGGTTAAAAAAAAAAGAATATTAGGGGTAGAAAAAAAAAGCTAGACACAAAAATACACATCACACAGAGGGAGGGGCGAGAGAGAGAGAGAGAGAGAGAGAGAGAGAGAGAGAGAGAGAGAGAGAGAGAGAGAGAGAGAGAGAGAAGAAGAAGAAGAAGAAGAACACGATAACTGGATATAACTGCATGCATGTTGTTAGCTCACCTGTCAATTATTACAGGATCGGAAGGAGTCTCGTTACGATTGCCACAGCTTTTCTTTTCGCAACACCGGCTGTAGGGAGAGAAAACTACCAGTCAGACATTGGTTGGAAGGAGCAAGCAACAAGTTTTGTTAGTGTTCTTAACACATTGGACAAAACAGTAAATAACAACTTCTGTGAGTGTAATCTATACTTTGTTTTTCCCATAGAAAGAATAATAAATTGTACGTTGCCATCTACTCTCTCTCTCTCTCTCTCTCTCTCTCTCTCTCTCTCTCTCTCTCTCTCTCTCTCTCTCTCTCTCTCTCTCTCTCTCTCACTCTCTCTCCTTTCTCTGTTTTTGTTGACAGAGAATGGCATGTTTAGTCAGTGCTTGTGTCGTCGACATATTTTTTGTTGTTTACAGAGAAAAGATGGTGATGTCAGTGTCCTGAATGTTGTCAGTGTTCTGAATGTTGTCAGTGTTCTGAATGTTGTCAGTGTTCTGAATGTTGTCAGTGTTCTGAATGTTGTCAGTGTTCTGAATGTTGTCAGTGTTCTGAATGTTGTCAGTGTTCTGAATGTTGTAAGTGTTCTGAATGTTGTCAGTGTTCTGAATGTTGTCAGTGTTCTGAATGTTGTCAGTGTTCTTAATGACGTCAGTGTTCTGAATGTTGTCAGTGTTCTGAATGTTGTCAGTGTTCTTAATGACGTCGGTGTTCTGAACATGTTTTTCAAGCGTAAATTAAATCCAAGCCCAACTGTAGGGCGGAAAGATCTATATATATATATTACTACAACAACAACAACTACTACTACTACTACTACTACTACTACTACTACTACTACTACTACTACTACTACTACTACTACTACTACTACTACTACTACTACTACTACTACTACTACTACTACTACTACTACTACGACTACTACTACTATTGCTGCTGCTGCTGCTGCTACTGCTACTACTACTGCTGCTGCTGCTGCTGCTACTGCTGCTACTGCTTCTGCCACTGCTGCTACTGCTATTATTACCACTGCTACTGCTGCTGACACTAATATTATTGTACTGTTATAATGGTACTGTTATATCTATAACAACAACAGCAACTACATCAACATCTACTGCTGCTGCTACAACAACAACTACTAACAATGAGTTCACTAAGAGTACCTGCACATAATTTCATGTGTAAGCAGGACTCGACACATCTCTGGGTTTTTGTCCTGCCCTTCATAGACAATGGCCTGTAAGACACAAGAAGGTACACATTCCTATCGATGCAACGATACTGGTTGTAACGGAGTTGGCCATAACCAATAATAATAATAAAAATATTATTAATAATAATAATAATGATAATGATGCTGACGATGATGATAATAATAATAATAATAATAATATTAATAATAATAATAATAATGCTTGTTGCTTGTAAACTAACAAATTAAAAAAAAAATGGATGACTGTGATGGTGGTGACTGTGGAAATGTTAATGACAAACTTCCAGGTAATCGGGTCTTTTATCAACTAATAAGGATGATCCTGGAAGAAAAACATCTACTGGCAATGAACGCAATGAAGAACGGTTGAAAGTAATAGGCTGTGAAGTGACATGACAACTTCAACTCACGACTTGGGCGTTGATAATGATGATGATGATGATAATGATGATTAAGGCGATGACAAAGTGATGATGGGGAGGATGATGATGAGGATGGTGATGAAAATAATGAGGGGATGGTGATGATGATGATGATGAGTATAGCGATGATGATGAGGAGGAGGAGGGGATGATGATGATGATGTTGAGGATGATGATGATAATAATGAAAATGGCGATCACGACAATGATTATGATGAGAATGATTATAATAAGGAATGTGGCGATGACAATGATGACGACGATGATGATGAGGATTGTGATGATGATGATGATGATGATGATGACGATGATGAGGTAGATGATGATGATGACGATGATGATAATGACCATAAAAAGGATTATGTGAATTACTGGCAATTAATTAAGGGAAAAGATAATGGTGGTAGTGGTGATAGTGGTGGCGATGGTGATAGTGGTGGTAGTGGTAGTGGCGGTGGTAATAGTGGTCATGGTAATAGTTGTCGTGCTAATAGTGGTGGTGATGATAGTGGTGCTGGTAATAACGGTGATGATAATTATTATCGTTTGCTAAAACTTTTTTGTCATTTAATTTACGACCAGACTGGGCATGCAGTAGGTTATTTATTTGTATTTACATGTCGATTGTTGATTGTTGAATGTTGAATTAAGAATCGACATCACAGCTCTCGGGACACTCCAATAAGTGCTCAGTCCCTATCTTCAGCAGCAAGCGAAGAGTTCCAATCCCGATGGTACCATAAACCGTCGGATTGTAAATCCGTCTCATCCTTCCCCTGAGTGTTGAGCGTAAGTCAGATCCCCTGGTAACTCCTCGCAGCGCCATTCTCCTTAGACCGTAAGGATCAGTCTGCGCTTTCACACTGTTCACTCGTTCCCAGCGGGAATTTTTATATACACATAATAAAGCAGGTGTCACAGTCATGGAAATAAAACCATGATATATTTCTATAGACGATAGAGAACAAGGCGTCAATGATGAACAGTCGAAAAGCTCATTTGAAATACCTGCTTAGTGACGGAGTCGATAAGTCGTATGTACATGTCTTGTTCTTGTCTGATTCCTGGAATGATATATGTTATATCGGCATTAACAATGTGAACTATAATTGACATGTAGACAACATACAGCTCCGGAGTCGGGTTCTATGGGTGAGGAGTTGCGAACTCGCTTCGGAATGCCAAGATGAAGGGGTTCGATCCTAGCTGCAAGCGTTTTGGCAGCAGAATATCTTGCGATGGTTTCAACATTGACAACGAAAGCTGACCGTTGAGGTAGCAATAGCACACTTCTTCTTCTTCTGCCTTTCTATTCCCCTATGGAGCATAGGCCCACAACTAACTCACGCCAAGTCGTTTTATCCTTCGCTATTGCATGGAGCTGTCCGTTTTTCTAACTTCATTCTCTAGCTCTCTTCTCCATGTGTTTATTTATTTATTTATTTTTTTTTGGCCTTTCTTTATTCCTATGCCCCTGTGGGTTCCAATGCAAAGACTTCCATTGTTCTCCCTGTATCATAGAGAGTTATAACATTCCAGGTGCCAATTCTAGAGGTTTTCCTAGCTGAGAGGAGGTATGTCAACGATCCAGACTCCTTACGGCTTTCTCCACACCGTGTCACACTTCTTCTATTTGAAGAGCCTCCCCTCATCTTGGTTGGCTGGATTTTACTTGCTTTTTTTTTTTTTTTTTTTCACTTATTCATGGTTGGTTGGTTTTTGTGGCTATGGTTTTTACAGGATGAGGTAGCCAACCTCAAGCTCAACCCTACCCTTAGTCGCCTGTTACGACATGTAGGGTTCAGTATCACTATTCTTTGCTTCCTGTGAGGGCCCCGGTGACACGCGGGCGAATAGCAAACTACTGAACGTAAAATGTGCCTAGAAAATCCACAGCAGCCAAACGAATGCTAGGGTTTGTTCTGCAACGTCCTCTAAAGGTTACGCAACTAGCTTAACAGCGCCCGGACGGTTAAGAAGGATGAGCTCTCATGCGAAAGACCCACGTTCGAATCCTCGGTAAAGATGTGAATTGTTTTTGCTGGGGGCAAAAATAGAATCCTAACCTGCACATTTAGTGGCGACAGCATTAGTCCTGTGACGCTAACTCCCAATTCCCAAAGACCCCTCTGCCTACACAGCAACAGTAATATAATATGTGTTGTTGTTGTTGTTGTTATTGTTGTTGTTGCTGTTCAACCCTACCAGGACCGTACAATACCATATAAAACAAAGTGCCACCATTCGGATGAGGATCACCCGGGCACAAGTCCCAAATACACAGTTCAACCCATAGGTTAGTTGCGTATCCTTTACAGGACGTTGCAGAACCAACCCCTGTGTGGTTTTTCTAGGCAAATTTACGTCAGCAGTTTGCCGTTGCCCTCTGGACGGTCGGCTTTCCTGATACCACTGTCGAAACCAACGCAAGGCGCATGGCCCAACTGCTAAGGGTGTTTTTTTTTTAACGGGCGCAGCAATACACATGGGCGTCCGAGCTTGCTACCCAGAGACCAGGGGAAATTACTCAAAGTCCACGTGACAAAAATTCTAGCCTTCATAAGTATAGATCTAACCCTACAATAGGTGTTAGTGAAATCATTTAGCAATACAATCCACGCCGTTTACCATGGTTCGATTCCCAGAAAGAAAAAAAACCGATTTGGTGGCTCTCAGACACTGGGACAAGTGTAATACTGTAGAAGATACTGGGAACTCATCAAGTAACACGTCCATAGTAATCAGTGGCTACAATGTGCAGCCAACCTTCACTGCGGAGACGGCACATATTTAATGGAGATTCGAACACACGACTATAGGACAGGTAAGACTGGGCTGCCTAGCTCCCTAACATGTCTGTATGCTCCGGAGTAAAGCGTTTCTTGATTAACTTCTACATTGTCCTGAGTACGAGAGTTGCCACTCTCTTTGATTCAGCAATACCACGTTCCGGCCACTGTGGCAGCAGATTGTGGGGCTAGTCGAGGGACCTTCAGACAATAAGAACATGTCAAATCCATTAGGTTATTTGGAACGACCTCACGGATGAAGTGGGCGTGAATGGATAGCTGACCCTGCCTGGGGCAGAGAACCCTTGCTAGTTACCGTCCAGAAACGATAGCCACTTGTCATTGTTCACTTTTAAGTCAGTCATTTGTTGTATTTATTTATAATAAATTTTTTTTGCATCAAAAACCCAACATAGGTAAACTAAAGAGCTCGTTTTCACGCCTTCGGGCCCATTTACGAAATTAATCCCGTTCTGTACGAACTCGAACCCGTAACCTTCGGATCCGCGGGTGAACGTCTACAACTCAACATTCACTTGTACCATGGCTAATTATAATGTAGTGGGCTCCCTAGGCTTTTGTTTACAGACGTCTTTCCTTGCCGGACTTACACCGTATTCTTCAGCATGAGCTGTGCCTAAGCTGCTAGACATATGTTTTTTTTTTTTAGGTAGGATGATAGGATCTACCTACATCACGCCGGCCGCCTTTACTTCCGTAACATTTCTTTTACCTATTGGTAGGCTGAATCTAGGTCAAGATTAAATTAGTCTTGATGAGTAGTCGATTATAAAACGTACAAATACGTAGAAACAGATTTGAAATGCTTAGCCACACTAAGGAAATTGGAATTGTGTGTGTGTGTGTGACAACTTTAACTGGCGCATCGTATGCTAGGAGATAATATTCTTTATGTTCTACTCAACAACTGAATACTCGGCATCCATATGCAAAAACTCAAGTTCTTGAACAAGACTAAAGTCCAGAAGTGGACGAACAATCAGAACTTTCCGCTAGAGTTACCAGCCGTTGAACGTAGAAGAAGAAGAAGATCACTCGGCAAAGTTGAGTGAGCAAGATGGTGGCCTGATAATGTGGAACACCCGGTGCTCAACACATATCAGTGTCAGCACGCCTGACTATTGGCCTCGTTTCTAGTGAAAGCCGTTGCACAACTTATGAATTATCAATGAGCCCAACTGGCAGGGCAGAGGTGGCTGGAAGCTGTTTCTAGCGACAGGTTTACTGAGCTAGAACATGTGTCACTGACTCGGGTTCGTTGTATAAACAAAGGGGGAAGCCCTTGAGGCTGTAGAAACATCTTTACTATAAATCATAAACCCTTTATGTGTTTCTGTGTTTCCTGTGTTTATTATAAATGAAATGTTAACTTCTCCCAAATCGTGATCAATACCTAGGTTACATTTGTGTTTACCATTATGACTACAACGTTTAATTTAACAGCCAGATTGGCGGCCTAGGTCAATTTGCATTTCTTTATTTATTGCGACAATTAGTAAAAGTAAACATTTTGCTGGAGTTATATCCCTTTCAATATTTTTAATTTTTCTTCTGTTGAAAACTTTATTTTAAACAGTAATATTTCGATGCTATCTTCATTGGAACCATGTTTCTAAATGTGTTTGAGACCATACATTTTTCTGCCTCACAAATTATTAGTTTCACATGGGGAGGCCTCGGGTGCACTTTCTGGGAATTACTACAGATACGGCAGCGGTAGAGACAAAGATGAAGTCGAAGACGGGATATTCAATACAGTGTTTTAGTTAGATGCCTATTTCCACTTGGCTTACATATAGGGCAGCGATGGAAACCAACATGAGGAAGAGGACGTGAGAAAAAAAAACTTTCTTTCCCTATCCCTGGCGAACCGGGCAATTAAGTCTAGTTATAGAAAATACACATATAGATAATGTATTGATTGACATATAGGACACAATTCGGTGTATGATGTTGAAAACAGCAGATAATTAAGGAATGGACACAACGCAAACCCGTTAGTCAGTTCACATACAATAGTTTACATACAGCAATATTTACAAACACATCAACAGTAGTTTACATATAGCAATCTTCACAAACATATCAACTAATAGTTTACGTACAGCAATCTACGTAAACAAATCAACAATAATTCATGCATAGCAATCTACCCAAACATATCACTAATAGTTCCCGTAACAACAATCTTCACAAATACTTCACTTACCGTTTGCATATAGTAGCTGCACGCGATAGTGAATGCCGTTGTTTGTTTTCTGAGTGTCGCCATCCTGATGGGAAAATAATAAAGAGTTTATTTAACAGTGAAGCTTCTTTCGAAGTAATAGTGTATCTGCCCGAGTGGCATAGAACCAACAGTCTACATACAAATATGCCAGAATAATAAAACGGATATACACGCCAAAACTTAAGATCTGAAAGAAGATCAAAGCCCAGAAGTGGGCCTTCCCACCGGAGTTTACAGCCGGTGAACACTAAGCAGAAGAAGAAGAAGATAAGGGGAACGGGGGAGAAGGCAGAGGATAAAGGAGAAGAAAAAGAAGACGAGGAGGAAGGAGAAAACGAAGAAGAAGAAGAAGAAGAAGAAGAAGAAGAAGAAGAAGAAGAAGAAGAAGAAGAAGAAGAAGAAGAAGAAGAAGAAGAAGAAGAAGAAGAAGAAGAAGAAGAAGAAGAAGAAGAAGAAGAAGAAGAAGAAGAAGAAGAAGAAGAAGAAGAAGAAGAAGAAGAAGAAGAAGAAGAAGAAGAAGAAGAAGAAGAAGAAGAAGAAGATGATGATGATGAAAAAGAAGAAGAAGATTGTCATCAGTATATGCTCAATACTCCTTCAAACTCGAATTTTCTATTCGCTTTGCAAGGGCAAACATTATTATTACCATCAAACGGTTTAGATAGAACGTCGCTCCTATAAAGGCTAGCTGAAAAGAGCCTCGGTTCCTTGCCACTTCTCTAGCATCACATGTTTTTATGCTCATCGTGTCTTCAATGTCATATGCCCACTTTCGTGATAGTCGACCCATGCCTTTCATTCCAAGCACCATGGTTTTATTATTCGTTCCAAACTTCTGCAGTGATAAAACTGCCCAAATATTTCCGTTTCCAATGCATGTTTTTCACTGCTCCGATCTGACAGATGCTATTATTTTTTTTTTGTGTGCATCCTCATAGATGTGAGAGTCAGTAGAAACTAGCAAATTACTCATCCGATAAAACAAACACTATATTAGTAGTTCTCCACCTTCTCAGCGCCGCGACCCTTTAATACAGTTCCCAGTGTTGTGGCGACCACTAACCATACAATTACTTTCCTTGCTATTCCATTATTTCAGGGAAGATGTGTTTGCCGGTGGTCTTATGCGATCCCTGTGAAAGGGTCGTTCGACCCACAAAAGGGTCGCGACCCATAGGCTGAGAACCGCTGCACTAAATCATTACCGTCTTAACAAAAAAAATACGAGTCTGACGTTTCCTTTCACAAGACTAATGATGTTATCATCATCATCCTCTCATTATCATCAGCGTCATCATTATTGGTGCCAGTAAGTACATACTTCGCCCTCTCACAGGACCTCCAGAATCAAAATTTTATGACCACCAAAATAGTGGTAACGGTTTCTATACTGGCAAGTCCGTGGATGTGCTTATATGCTACATTGCAAGTTTTCCTTCAAAACTAGGGCACCAAAACATAAAAATCTACCACCAATTTGATGCAGACGACAAAAAAGCATACAGACCACCCCTTGCAGGCGTCTGCCTCCCAATCCCACAGAGCAATCTAACAAATGACGTGACTTATGTCGCTAAGTATTGCCGCCACGCCAGCTCACACACAATGTAGCCAGCGCCGATCGATACCTTGCTGGTATTGATCTCAAGAGGTGATTAAATTACTGTAACACATTTATCTAATCACAAGCATCGATTACTTGTTTTATGTGTCGGCTGTTTAGCATCGAAAGTGCCTGCAGCTCTTTAACGCGTCCCAGCGGACAAAATAGCATGATTTCCCCCATAGACATGCTCGTACGAATTCTGCCTTTCTGTCGCTCGTTGTTTCGCTTTGTTTCATCACCTAATTTCCATTCACAGGATGGGAGCTCCCAGACTCCGTTTCAAGTGGAAATTGTGCATACATATCAGGCTGAAAACTGCAGTTTGGGGATGTAGGCTTGCCGTTTGGGAGGATACTTACCTACCCCTCCGTTATGGTTTAATCTGGGTAAAAGCGCGGGAGGAAGAATTAGATTCTGGTACATTCCAGGGTTAAGTGAATCAAATTCAGTTGGCGCTTTTACTTTGTTTATAGATTGGACAAATAAACAGCTAATTGTTGCCGTATTGATCTGTAGCTAAGCTGCCTGTTATCACAAGTGTTCATCAAAGCTGTTCTGTTTATAAAGATGTCTCCATAACATAACGGTGTGTTTTAGTCTGTTGCTTTACGACAGCTTGAATGTTGGAGTGTTAATGTTATTGTTTTGTTGATGCTATTATAGTGGTGGTGTTGATGGTAGCGGAGGCGGTAGTAAAGGAGGAGGATCTTGTGATGGTTGTGATCGTGGTGGTGATGATGGTGGCGGTGATAGTGTGGTCGTGGTGATAATGATGGTAGTGGTGGTGGTGATGGTCGTGGTGTCGATTATGGTGGCGGTGGTGGTTGTGGTGGGTGTCGTGGTGGTGACGATGATGGCGGTGATGGTGGTGGTCGTGGTGATGATGGTGGCGGTGATGGTGGTGATCGTGGTGATGATGGTGGTGGAGGGGGTGGTGGTCGTGGTGATGATGGTGGCGGTGATGGTGGTGATGATGGTAGGGGTGATGGTGGTGGTCGTGGTGTGATAATGGCGGTGATGGTGGTGCATGGTGATGATGATGGTGGTGGTGGTGGTCGTGGTGTTAATGATGGTGGCGGTGATGGTGGTGGTGGTGATGATGATGGTGGGGGTAATGGTCGTGGTCCTGGTGACGATGATGGTGGCGGTGATGGTGGTGGTCTTGGTGTTGATAATGGTGGCGGTGTTGGTAATGGTCGTGGTGATGATGAGGGTGTCGATGATGATGGTGGTGGTGGTGTTGATGATGGTGGCGGTGAATTTGGTCGTGGTGGTGATGATGGTGGCGGTGATGGTGGTAGTCGTTGTGGTGTTGATGATGATGGTCGTTGAATCGGTAGTGAAGGAGGAGGATCTGGTAACGGTGGTGATCGTTTTGGTAATTGTGGTAGTTGTGGTGGTGGTGCTGGCGATAGAAGTGGTAATGGTCGTGGTGGAAGTAGCGGAGGAGGATGTGATGATGGCGAGTGCTGTGATTGTTGGTCTATACCAGCAGTCAACCCCGGAGGAAAGGCTTTGATGTCCGTCTATATCTAGACATTGGTCACGCTGCATGAAGGGAACGCAAGCAGGTGGTAAGAAGATTCTTTGCTGGGGAAGAGGGGGGGGGGGGGGGGGGGGGGAAGCGCTCGTGGTTTTCAACCAACATCCCTGAAGCTTTAGGTCATAACTGTAACTAGGCTATGTGCGCCATTTAAATCGCACAGCATTGCACGCCACCAAAAGCCCTGAAAGGACTGCAGTGTGGATACGATCAAAGGAGACGGACCCAAGTACTGTCCCGACCGGCGACAAAGTCGTCTACCGGCGAGCAATTGGAGACCCATTCGCTGATGTGCATGCAGGCTAATCTTTTCAGAGCTGTCTTACTTAAAACAGACCCAGTGATCCTCCCCTCTCTTGATACTTCGAAGGAATCCTGTCTTTGTTGATTGATTTCTATGAAAGAGATCCATCGGATCATCCCCCCCCCCCAACCACTACTACCACCCCCACCCCCCCCCCCCGATTCAGCTACTGCCACCACACCTTCTACCTCCTCCCCATCCAAACTACGTAGCTGAAATGCCTCAAGACACGTGAAGGGGTTCTTTATTTTTTAAATTTTACATTTGAAGAGTCAATTACAAGACTTACCGTGATCTGCTCCTTCTCTACGAAGTCGACAAACGTGGTCCTCTCGACTTCCACAGGCTGCCCCTGGCGGTCGTACAAGGCCAGCACGAAGTGGAAAAAGTTGCTTTTCCTCAAGTTGCTGGGCGGCTGCTTCTCGAAGTGCGCCCGACTGAGACCAATACTGGGTGGACAACAAGAAGTCAATGCTTAATACAACACATTTTGAGAACACTGACATTCTGAGACTGGTATAAATTCAGAAGAACTTAGAGGCTGTGTTTTTGTGGTATCTGTTTATTTATGTGATTATATGGATAACTGACTGAACTGACTTTTTACCTACCCCACCAGGACATCACACAAGCGATAAACACCCGATGACACAAAGTGCCACCATGTGGATGAGGATAACCGGAGAGGTCCCGGAAATCAAGTTCAGCCATTAGACCATATTTATGGCCGGGCTATATTGCGGCCTTATGGCAAGATCCAGGGTAGGGCTTCCCAAAAAAATTTTTTTTTTAAATCCCACAAAGAGATTACTTGTATGCTAATTAATTAATGTGTGGATAACTGTACAGAGTGTCTGACAACTACTGCCTGGAAATGGCTAATGAAATGAGGAAACTACATACGACAAAAAGACAGAGGCAGTCAGTGTTCTTGGGTCATGTGACGAGAAGAGAGCTATCTGGGAACAATGAGATTAATGGTAGAAGATGTGGAGGCAGACTATGAGAGGCGATGCTTAATGGCCTGTAGCGATGGCAGGGAGGAATATCATCAGAAGAACTGATTTAAAATACCAAGGACCGAGATTTGTGCAGAGACATAAGCGCCTACGCCGCTGGGCAGAGCGCATGATGATATTGGTACGCATTCTGAGAAAATATTTGGAGGCTACCACCGACGTAGCATTTTTACGCCAGTGGCGATTAGGGATGTCGCTTTTACTTCCCACTGCATTAAAGGGTAAACATTTTAGGCATGGTCGACCTGTAAGCTAAGATTAGTTTCGGAAAAAAAAAAACTTTTATCTGGATGATATTTGAAGCTAAGAACTTCTTGTGGCTGTCATCGTCTAGCCGCTACTCAACCGCGGCTCCCTGTTGTAGATCCTTCAGTATCAAATCCCTCAACCGGTTGCCATTAGCAACCCCAAGAATAATAAACATCCGCTTCAAAGACCGACAACTAGATCTGACATTTCAAGTAGATAAAAGGGAGTTAACTGGTAGGATGATTTATCGCTTGACCTATTCTCTGGAGATAATGACAAAGATGAGGTACGGCCACGGCTTGCTGGCAATATTTCATGGTGGACATGTTATACACAACTTATGATAAAAGATGTATCTTGACCTAGACAGCAGACAGGGAGAAGCCAGAAGTAAACATAATCCCAGACAGTGCAATGGTGCTGAGGAATACTTGGAGTTGTTCGCGGATTGGACCACGGCCCACTATAGCTTTGTATAAGGCCATCCAAGTCAATGGAAATTCCCTTTTTTGTGCGACTCCAAGGGGCCGGTGTGTGTTAACTATGTTTATCGAGTAGATTTATACACAAATTAAACTACAGTTTCATTAATTTCCAACAAGTTTTTTTTAAAATTAATTATCATTATGAAGATAAATTAGTGTACTATATATTATTGTTTTCATTATTATTATTATTATTATATTTTATAATAGCACACTAACTTGTCTTCAAAATAATAATTAACTAAAAAAAAAAACGTGTTGCAAATTATTGGAAAATGTAGTTTAATGTGTGTATAAGTCTACTCGATAAACATAGGAAACACACACCGGCCACTCGGAGTTGCACCTCAACGGGAATTTCCATTGACCTGGATGGCCTTATAAAAAGCTATACTATAGTGGGCCGAATTGGATATACGTTGGTGACTTTAGATAAAAGTATCTGTCATGAACAACCTACCCTCACTGAAATACTGGTTACTTGATGATTGTTTTGTATAGTGCCCCAGTGTAACCGTGCTGTACGGTTGTATGGTTGAAAGTAGTTTTTGTGATTTGCAAAAGCAAATGTGGAGGGGACATACTAAAAATGACGTAAAAGTAAAGAACCTTTATTCACACCTTCATTCGTATTAGGTATTTAGGGCGATATCTATATTTGTATAGACCAACCGGCACTTAATGCGCGATGTGGACAGCATCACACCTGCCGCCTTTACTTCCCGTGACTTTGACCTGGTACACATTTAAGCCTAGGTCGACCTAGAAGGGGCCATTTTTGAAAAACACACCCAGCCCCGTTAGAATTTGAACTCACGACCTTTGGATCAGGCTTGAGTCAGAAGTAAAACGGGTGATCTTCACCCAAATAGTGGCACTTTGTGTCACCGGGTGTTTATCGCTCGATGTGATGTTCTGTTGGGGTAAAACGTCAATAAGTTACTTTATGGAGTCACGGTCTGTGATAATAAGGTTACTCAATTTACTTCACAATGTTACCACCAGGAATTCATTCAGTTAGGTAACTTCATTGCATATCACTTCATGCATCGACTGTTGGGTAACTGTCACTTATAAATGCGCGTGAGTTCATGACCCCAAAAGTATAAATATAGAATCAGCTTATCAGAAAATGCAACTTCACTATCAGAGTGGTCGCATTACAGTTCCTCCCTTCCTGTGCCAAAGAAAACCACACAGAATGTCTGTCGTTGTTTTCTTAAAAATAAAACAACTTGACACGCACCGCAGTCTTAGAAATTTGAACAGCATCCGCGTTCATTAAATGCATAAGGCAGCCGTCAGACGTGCCAACACAAAAAGTCCAATGCTATAAATGCAGTTCACCGTCGATGGAAGCAGCTCTTACAATATATCAGTTAGTTGCATACACAATCAGTCGCATAAGGCACCACAAATTCTCTGGCTACAGGCCACTCGCCATTTTCTGAATCTGCAGTCCCCAACCCAAACCACATTGGACACAATGAACATGAAATGCAAACACACGACACACATATGCTCTACTTACTTGGCCACAGCCGGATCCACCACAGTGGGTTGCATCCAGTTCCGTATACTGGACAGTTGACCGCTGAGAGCCTCCTCCTTCATTGGAGACGGTGAGATGGGCAGCGGGTACTGCTGAAGATGATGAAACGGGTGCGCGTGTTGCGGGTGGCGAGGATGATGGCTATGCTCCTCTGGAAGGTCAAACATGAAAGTGACCCGGAACGAGTCAGGCAAAGGCGAACAGGATACACCGTCAAAAACGTGGAGGGAAAACCGGTGATATCCCGTGCGCTTAACAGTGTGGCAAGTCAGTCGTTGGCTAACACTGTTGAAAACTCTGCATTTCCAACGTTTAGTTTATCGACAGAAACAGCTCAAAGCCATAATTGTTTGATGACTGTAGTGCTAGAACAAGTTGCAGTGATGATTAAACGGCACTGGTTGAATCAGTGAGTTTGAGAACATAAAGATGCTAAATTGTTTCTTTTGAATTATTTATGCCTTTCACTTAGAGCAACAAACAAATCACCGGTGAATTGAACTCTGTAATGACGGGGGGAAGACACACTTCTCGATTAAAGCTCATTAAAAAAAAACATAACAATCGAATGTACATTTTTATTTTAAGTTATAGTCAGCCTAAGTTATATTCAAACTGTCATCATTTGGACAGGTTCGCTTTTTGGGTCTGAATATATTGGATGTGACAGTATATTTGTTGTTTATAATGCTAACACAAGGCGGTCATTGTTTACTCCGTGTATTTGTATTCTACCTAATCTTCACGTACTTCGTCGTGTTGTTGTTCTTGCTGTTATTGTTGTTGCTCTTCCTCTTCTTTCTCATCATCATCATCATCACCTTCTTCTTCTTCTTCTTCTTCTACTTCTTCTTCTTCTTCTTCTTCTTCTTCTTCTTCTTCTTCTTCTTCTTCTTCTTCTTCTTCTTCTTCTTCTTCTTCTTCTTCTTCTTCTTCTTCTTCTTCTTCTTCTTCTTCTTCTTCTTCTTCTTCTTCTTCTTCTTCTTCTTCTTCTTCTTCTTCTTCTTCTTCTTCTTCTTCTTCTTCTTCTTCTTCTTCTTCTTCTTCTTCTTCTTCTTCTTCTTCTTCTTCTTCTTCTTCTTCTTCTTCTTCTTCTTCTTCTTCTTCTTCTTCTTCTTCTTCTTCTTCTTCTTCTTCTTCTTCTTCTTCTACTTCTTCTTCATCTTAATCTCTTTTTCGTCTTCTTTTTACTCTACTTTTTCTTCGTCTCCCAAAAAAAGCATAAGTACTTAACCAACACAGGCAGTTCTATCCTTTGAAGTCTCCTTGAACTCCTTCACTGTCCTTTCTATATTAATTATCTCTTTTTCTAATTCTCTTTTCCATGTGGCTCTAGATCTCTCAGTTTTTACTCTTTCTGTTGCCCTGTATATTATATACCAGAGGAATAACTTTATATATATATATATATATATATATATATATATATATATATATATATATATATATATATATATATATATATATATATATAATTAGCGGATTGTTCTCATTTCTCGTCCTATTCATCGCAAACGACTTTTTCCTCACCTTTTCGTACACCCCTGTTTGTATACCAGTTAAACTGCGGATATCTGTGATTATGAAAACCACACACTAAATGGACCAGAGCAGCTAATGGTACAATCAATTGCAATGAATAACTGGTTGACTCAGCCGAATAAACACCCAAACGAAAAGAGTGCATGAATTTACAACTAAGTTTACAGAAGAAAAATACATCCAGGCTATACTTACTAAGCGATGTCAAGGAAAATTGAAACTTCGCTAGAACGGATTCTTCACTAAACCAGTTTGAACCGTTTAGTAATAAATTAAAACAAATCGCCTGGCAATTTGCAAGCAAGAAGTAAATGGAGCGCTGAAAGATTTCTGCGGCTGAGTTTATTATTTCAGCTGAAATGTGCTGGAAAAGGAATAATAATGACAGCCGCTGGAACCAAAATTAATGGGTGTGATGTGTGTATAATTCCCGTTTAATATTTTTGTATGTCTTCTCCAACACTTCAAAAAACAATAGGAATATTTTCCGATACATATAGCATTAGTAGTATAGTTGATTTTGTTATTGTTGTTGTTGTAATACAAATAGTAGTAGCAATAGAAGTAGTAGTAGCAACAGCAGCAGTAGTAGTTGTAGTGGTATGAGTAGTAATCGCAAAAGAAGACGTAGTCTTGTTAATACAGGTAGTAGTAGTGTTGGTGGTGGTGGTAGTGGTAGCAAAATAAGAAGATAAAATAGTAGTAGTAGCAGCAGCAGTCGTAGCGGCAACAGCAGTAGTAATAGTAGTATCAGAACTAGTAGTAGTAGTAGTAGCAGCAGCAGCAGAAACAACCGTATTGGGGGGGAGGGTGGGGGGAGTGTTGTTGTTGTGCAAATATTTCATTATCTGTGTCATAACAAAGAATTTGCCTATTGCTAATTAAACAAATGCACAATTCCAGCGACCGAGGTGACGCTTCATTATCTTAGATGGGGGTTCCCATTTGCTAGAGTTATTCTCAATATCTTGATCTTTCACTCGTGGATTGTATACTCAATGATTATGAGTTCTCATCAAATGTGTGGCATTGGCTCGTTCGCTACGACCTATCAGATAAACAAACCGTTCTGAAATGGCAGCCTATGACGTATGCACGGGGGATGGTCCTAGTATCAGTGGCTATCCCATCAAATAGAAAACTATAACTTCAAACTTATTAACCAGTAATAAAGTAGTGAATGAAATAAGGGAGTGAAAAAGAAGAAGAAGAAAAAAACTTGGCCAATTGTGGGTTACGGGGCCTCACTGTTGTGGGTGGAGGTAGCGGGAAATGGAGGGGTGTGGGGGTGGGGGGGGGGGGAATAGATCCACTACTCCCTAATGTGCATGTCGTAAGAGTCGACCAACTAGGGGGGGGGGGGGGGGTGTCGAAGTCGGAGTACATCTGCCTCACAAGGAACAAGCAGTCTGCGTACAAATAAGCAAGATCTGGGCATGACAATTCCAGTTCTGGAACAAGATTACAGTCCAGAAATAGACAAACAAACAAAACTTTCCGCCGGAGTTTTCAAGCCGGTCAATGATAGGAAAAAGAAAAAGAAGACAACTCATCCAAATAAATATTTCTGAATTTAAATGTTTTTACTTATAATTCTGTTCAAATTCAAATTCAAGTTGTCTGTGCCTGATTGTTTTTGCTCTATTCTATTCTATTCTTTCTTTTCTAGATGGATATTTGAAGCCCTACTCTGGCTCGTGCCACGGGCCGCAATATAGCCGGCCATAAATATGGCCTAATGGCTGAACGCCGTTTCTGGGACCTCTCCACGGTGATCCTCACCCGCATGGTGGCGCATTGTGTCATCGGGTGTTTATCGCTTGTGTGATGTCCTGGTGGGGTAGAAAGAAAGTCAGTCAGTCTTCTCTAGCACTCAGCAGCTCATTTGACTGAAGATTTTGTCAAAACTCAATTCTCCATTGCTTTATTGTTTCTTTCAAACTACTAAAGTGAAACTGCATTCTATTCTATTCTATTCTATTCTATTCTATTCTATTCTATTCTATTCTATTCTATTCTATTCTATTCTATTCTATTCTATTCTATTCTATTCTATTCTATTCTATTCTATTCTATTCTATTCTATTCTCAACAGATTATTGAGGAGAATTAGCGAAGCAACCAAACACGTTTTCTCCACAAATCACACACCCTACAAGAACACACGAGCATAGCGTCCTACAGAAAATTTCCAAATCCTATTGCTAGAAAACGGTTACATTTAACCAAACACCATAGTCTACAATAAATCACCCACTCGTTTGGATGTTTCGCATCTTGTCCAGCTCTGAGCATAGCTAGAACCCCTAGCGTTCGATCCCATTTCTCAAGTTTGTAATTCCCCAGTGGCTTACGTGCGTGGCTATTGATCGACGCCTGAAGGTACCAGGTAATGACCTTTGTAACTCTATTGGTTTTCTCAGGTACTCCCATTCACCTCTCAAAATCGTTATGAGGCAGAGTGTTGTACAACTATTTTAAATGCCGCTCCTCTGGGTGATGAGCTACTGTATGATACAGCGGACGCGATGAAGGTTCTATAGGATCAAATGGAGATTGAAATGGAGCGGACAGATAATCCATGTACTGACAGATTAATTAAAGATTGGGTGAACAGAGGTTTTTTGGAGATATTCAACACTGAGAGGGAAACAGATGCGGACTTTTAACCAGGTTGCAACTTGTACTGTTACCATGTAGACTTTTCGTTGGCTACTGCGAAAGAAGACGGAGCACGTGTGGGAATGTCCCGAGTGCAAGGATGTCAGTTCTTGTTTCATTTATTCATACGAACGTTAGGGATTGAAGTGTTAGATCTTCACATAGGTTAGGGGACCTCATATCTAGTTTAGTGGATAGTTCCCTTCTTCGTTTACCTTCCCTCCCAAACAACTCCCAGAAAATTATGGCAATTATTTTATATCTAACTGGGGTTTTTCTTCTTCTTCTTCGGTTCACTGACTGTATATTCCGGCGGAAAGTTCTGGCTGTTTGTAGAGTTCAGGAATGTTCTGGTTGTTGTGTCCAGTTCTGGGCTTTGGTTTTCTTCCACAATATGAGTGTTGCGTGTACATCCGTTTTACAGATCTGATATATATATATATATATATATATATATATATATATATATATATATATATATATATTTATATATATATATATATATATATACATATATACATATATACACACACACACACATATATATATATTTACACATATACACACTGTTGATTCCTTGCCTCTCGGCCTGGTGTACTCTAACTTCGAAGGACACACCTCTAATTAGACGAAAGGCTTGTTAGGGAGCTGTGGGCATTCCCCCCCCCCCCCCTTTTTCCACCCAAGAAATGAAGTGGTTTTTAAAAAAATATAATTGGTTGGTCTAAAGGCGCAGATGTCGCAGTCTAACTGTAAACCACAACGCAACGTACCAATCACCCTTTTAATGGCGAACGAAGACAAATCTGTTTAACACCAGTTTTTTTGAGTCTCGGTAAAGGCTTTACAATGTAACAACAGGGCAGCTTGGTTTTACAGCTCGATGATCCACTCTACGACGGGAGATAAAAGATGGCAGAAAGGGGATCTTTCTCAGGGACTGAAATCGACAATATACTCTCGTTATTTAGCTAACATTTGGATTATGAGTGTAAATTATCTGGAAGCGGCGAAGTTATGGTTTCATAGACTTATAATTAGAATACACCGGACAGATAAACAGTGTAATGAAGCTATCTTGAAAGAAACTGACTCAAGAGAAGAACCGATTGCCTGTATCAGAAATGAACATTCTTTGGTATTGTCATGGTAATGAGATAAACCGACGACACAAAGACAATGTGGCGGGAAGAAAATGGAGGGAGAAAGAATCAGAGGAAGACTGAGACAGAAGATGCGCGACAGTTTGACATCATGGCATGGGATATCATTTGCGTCAGAATTGACTGAAAGTACACGGGACACCACTGAGGTACTAACTGATATGGGCTTACCTGTATTTGTCTTCGTCAACTTTAGCTGCCTCCGTAAAACAAAATCTTGACTGCCGATTACCTACGTAAAGAAATCGTCTTGAACAATGGCCACTTTTGATCGAACAACAAAATCTTGAACAACAGTGACCTCGGCAAAAAAATATATCGTGAACAATGGCGACCTACTCAAAGAAACTATCTCGAACTACGGTTATTTACTTAATGAAACTTTCTCGAACTACGGTTAATGACTTGAAGAAACTATCTCGAACTACGGTTAATTACTCAAAGAAACTGTATCGAACTACGGTTATTTACCCAAAGAAACTATCTCGAACTACAGTTCAAACAAATCTTGACTGTTGATTACCTACGTGAAGAAATCATCTTGAACTACAGCCACTTCCGCAACAACAATAAAATCTTTAACAACAGGGACTTAGGCAAAGAAATATCTCGAATTACGGTTACCTACTCAAAGAAACTATCTCGAATTAGTTACATACTCAATGAAACTATCATTAATTACGTTTATCTATTCGAAGAAATTATATTGAAACTTGGCTTACCTGCCCAAAAAAAAAAAAAAAAAAAGCTATATTGAACAAAGGTTTCCTAGTCAACGAAACTATAAACCCCGGGCGTGTGGGATATCACACTGTTAACTGAAGAATTCTCAGTCACAAGAAGTCTAACGTAATTAGTAGTATATTTTTAATTCTATTAACTGTAATATCATTCGTTTCCGTGCCACAATTTTATCGCCGACAGCAGCGGCAGCACAAAACCTAGAAACCTGCTAGTTGACCCCAAGCTCTTAGCTTTGCCTTCCTATCGCTGGCAGATTTTTATAATTCAGCCGTCACTTCAGGCCGACCCCGTCTAAAATGGGTACCTGAAAATGCCATGGGAAGTAGTGGCGGGCTTGATGTTCACACAAGCATCCCGCTGAGCGACGGTTAGTGCATAACAACATGGACCCAAGCTATAGGGTCTGGAAAAGATCATTTATTTGACTAACGCTGTCGTGTTTTCATCATTAGTTCAATTTTTCATAGCTAAGAACTATAACACTTTGATTTGAATTGTATAGATGAGCTAAAGTAATAAAGCTATTTTATACATGTTATCTCTGTGTGGGTTCCGGGGCCTTATTGTGGGGATAACAAGAACAGACCCACTGCCTCCCCAACAAGCATGTCGTAGGAGTCGACTAATTGGAAGCTTCCGTCGGAGCACATCTGCCTGAGAGGCAAGGAACACAGTGCGCATGCAAATTAGTTAGACCTGTGAAATGGATGTGCACGCAACACTTAGTTTCTGGAACAGACCTAGAGTCCAGAAATGGACGAGCAACCAGAACTGTCTGCCAGAGTTTACAGACGGTGAATGCGAAGAAGAAGAAGATATTCATGTTATTTAATTAGGATTAGAGAATAATGTGGTCTCCGTGACGAAGTGATCAATCTGTTTGCTTCTCACACTGAATTTCCTGTCATTGATGCGTCGTTTCGTCCACGAGTGCACCTTTTATGAAGATCTCTGGGGGTCTTCGCTAGAGCTACGGAGTTCCTGCTTAATGCTACCCTCTGACATATGGCTAGCTGTTCTTCGGTGCCATTCTGATCCTTTTGCGTTTAACTTTATGAATAGAGCAAATCTGATTAAATTATGACGTCAAGAGTGTCATGTCATGGTAGCTTAGAAGATTAGCACGTCGGCCGGAGGGTAACTTTGAACACACAAAGAGGCGCTTTCCATAAATGAAACTAGTTCCTTGGTCCTGTACGGGCTAAAAATGGGTAATCATAAATTATATAGGAAGTAAAGGCGGTCCTTGTAATATTGACCCATTCAACCGTGGGGGTGCTGATTTCTGTATAAAATGATGTTGTTAACATCATATTTCCAGAAAGATCTAACTTACACACAAGATAATCAAATATTTGCTGTTATTTTTTGAGTAAGATACATGGACTTTCTGAAAAACAACTTACATGTATGGTGTAACTCCTAATTTGCATTGTTTCAATCTCAATTTGATTTTCACATTGTATTAATTATTGTTTCGAAAATCATAGTGTTGTCAGGTTATAGACTTTATCTGATCATTACAGCGGTATTGATATCTATCTGTATAATGATATAGCGTTTTTAATTGACTTCTTGTAGTAATATAGGGAATTCAGTACGTAGATTGTAATAATAATACTGCAATATAAGGAGGTGGATTTCATGTGGTCACAAGGTGGTTTGACTATCCATATGTCATATTATCATAAAAAGATATGCGTCAGTAGATTTTATATAATCATCTAATAGTATGGGAAGTCGCCGTGGCATTGGCGGCTAGACGTCTGCCTGAGGATCGGAAGGTCGTGGGTTGGCGTTCTGACGGAGCCCGACTTTTTCCCTTGACTACTAGGTCGACCCAGCCTTGAGTGGGTACCGAGTGTAGTCATGGGAAGTAAAGGCGGTTGGCATGATGTTGACCACCAAGTGCCGATTGGTCTATAAAAATATAGGTCTAGCCCTATATTCCCAAAACGCCTAAAGTCGTGGAAAAGGGACCTTTATTTTACAAATCTAACGACATGAATGTAGATTTCGTGTAATCAGTTAACGCGATCAGCACATGGTTTTTAAGTAATTTAACAGCGGTGTTATAACATAACATTGATTAATTGTACAATCGAACTGGACACTACAAGATTTCTATGTAATTGCAACCCGGTATTAGTATATGGATTTTATGAGATCACGTAGCGGTTTTAAAGCGTAGAGTTTTACGTTATTATTAAACTGTATTAGAAAATTAATTTTGGGTAATCATTTATCCGTATTACTCTGTAGCTCCTAATTTGTTTCATACAAATCCACTCTGGTACTTCAAAGCTAATAACAACATACCACTTCGACTTAAGCAAACACGTCCATGAGGGACAACACGGAAAAAAATACGGTAATCTGAAAACATTGTTGAAATTCTCACAAGGGTGTAGAGATGGATGAATCTCGCTTCCATAGGTCCCGATTTGACCGCGTAACGGTAAATCTTCTAGGTCTCCAGTTGTTCGGGTAACGGTAAATCTCCTATCTCCGATGACCACACAGAGTCCCAGCGCTGGGCACATGTAGACACCGACCTGGTACTGAGGGAGAAACTCTCTCGGGTATGTCTTTTGTTGCTTTCCTCACTCCACGCCAATCCCCTCCCTACCCTAGAGACAGCCAGTCCCACGAGGGCGCATCACCGCGGAGCACGCGTCTCCGACCAATGGGAGATCTCCAAACAACTGTAGGCGATAAGCTACCGCCCCTTGACGCCGGGGACGCGCCCTGTCATGGGGGATGAAGTCCAATCAGCTTCTGGGCCCTTAACCGTGGTGTCTGTTTTGTTGGCCTCAGTGGCACTTTCATGTTATCTGTAATTGATACAGAAAACGAAAAGAGGTTTCTCCTAGTGAGTATCAGATATGAGAGGCGAGTACAAAACGTGTGCAGCGATGTATAGAGAACCGGATAGTGAACCGACAGACACTGAACATTTTTGTGGGTGGAGTTTGCCAGAAGGAAACCTCCTGCGTTCGCCTCGTGAAAAGATTCTTCAGAGACAGGTCATTCCAGATCGTCTTGGTGGCGAGAAGATACACGTGCCGGGAAAAGTTCAGAGTCTTCTACTTCGTGTTCTTCTTGCTCATCTTCTTGTTGTTCTTAACGTTTTTCTAGCTTCTCTTTTATAGTTTTTGTTCTTCTTGTTTTTGTTCCTGTTCGTCTACGTTTAGTTGTTCTTGTTTTTATTGTTCTTGTACTTGTTGTTATTGTTCTTGTTTTTGATTTTGTTCTTGTTTTTCTTGTTCTTGTTCTTCTTCCTGTTCTTCTTCTTGTTCTTTCTTCTCACTCTTCTTCTTCTTCTTCTTCTTCTTCTTCTTCTTCTTCTTCTTCTTCTTCTTCTTCTTCTTCTTCTTCTTCTTCTTCTTCTTCTTCTTCTTCTTCTTCTTCTTCTTCTTAATCTTCTTCTTTTTCCCATCTTCATCTTCTTTTTCCGCTTTTCTACTCCTGCGATGATTTTATCAATGCTTTTACGTGGGCTTCTTTCTCTTAGTTTGACTGTTCCGTTAATATTATACTATATTTATTTTCATTTATGAGTCAGGTATAACCAATATTCTAAACAATGATTTCCTAAAGTGAATTTAGATACTGGGGACACAAATAGCAAATTACACATTTTTTTGCCAGGCTTATTTCGCTGTATCCCGTCAGGGGCATAATCCATGGAGTCGCTACATTTTTGGTTGCGGGAGTTGAGAAAACACAAATATACACACACAGAGAAAGAGAGAAAGAGAGAGAGGAGAGAGAGAGAGAGAGAGAGAGAGAGAGAGAGAGAGAGAGAGAGAGAGAGAGAGAGAGAGAGAGATATGGAATGAAAAAGGCGTAAAAACACACATTAACAAAGTCATGAGGAAATAAAGAGGAAAGGGTCTGCTACTACTACATCAGCAGTAGTAGTCATAGCAGCAGGAACAACAGTAGTAGTAGTAGTAGCAGGAGTAGCAGCAGCAGAATAGTAGCAGTACTTAGGTAGCTGCCTGGAAGGGACACCTTGATCGTCTCTACAGTGAAATCTGGCCGCAGTGCCCTAACCGCCACGACATCTGGTCTGCAATAAACTCTCGACCGCTGAAATTTGATCCTGGTATGTAGAGGATGGTGAAATTGTGAAAGATGTTCAATAGCCGCTAAGACGCACAGCCGCTTTAGGTAACCAGGGAGTCGCAGCTATAACATATCTAAGCAAATTAGTTACCCGTTTTTGTAAAAATTACAAACCGCAAAGACTGTACACTCAGTATTCTCCACCGAACCAAAAGCATACACACGCATTAAATGCATAAGGCAGCTGTCAGGAGCGCCAACACAAACAGTCCGACACATGAAAGACATTATCGATGGAAGCAGCAGTTACAACAAATCAGTAGCTCCACACACAATGTATCGCACAGGGTACCATCAGACCAATGGTAAAAAACCACTGATCATTTTCTGAATCTGCAGCTCTCAATACAAACCAAGTTGAGCGCAGTCGAAAAACACAGTGTCATGCCATGTACTGAACTCAGTAGTTGGAAACGGAACTATATCTATTTTATGCTCAAATATGAGACAAGATGCGGTGACTAACTAAGGTCAGAAGAATATAACCTGACACGACTAAAAACAGTTAGCCTGTCTATCCGTCATAATGGACACGAAGTTATAAAGCGTTGTTTTCTGTAGCTAACTGTGTATATTTAATGTGAAACTTTTGCAGCAGTGATATTTGGTAGTTAACGTGCTCAACTCTTGAAACCATGACATCTGGCTATTTACAGTGTGTAATGTGAAACTTTTGCAGCAGTGACATTTCGCAGTTACCGTGCTCAACTCTTGAAACCAAGACATCTGGCTATTTACAGTGTGTAATGTTAAACCTTTACAGCGGTGACATTTGGCAGTTACCGTGCTCAACTCTTGAAACCATGACATCTGGCTATTTACAGTGTGTAATGTGAAATTTTTGCAGCAGTGACATTTGGTAGTTAACGTGCTCAACTCTTAAAACCAAGACATTAGACTATATACAGTGTGTAATGTGAAACTCTTTCAATGACATCATTCTGTATACCAGGGCCATTGAATTATCGGCCGAATCTGGGCCGTAGAGGTTTAGCAAGTGGCCCGCGGAGCATTGGCAATTGTACATTCTAAAGTAGTCATTTCATAGTTAGTGTATACATGTGTGTGTGTGTGTGTGTGTGTGTGTGTGTGTGTTTCTTTGTTTGCTGATGAAGGCTAATCGCCGCAACGTGCTTTATTTGTTTATTGTAATTGATTTTATAAAGCTGATATAAACTATTTGTTTCTTGCCCCTTTTCTTTTCTTCCGTATACTTTCCTACCCTATTTTGAAACTCCGCTGGGTCTTGGGTCTATGACAATCTCCATGACTATCTCCATTTTCAAAATGGTGACTCCCGAGTAAACCCAGTTCAGTAGCCCTACTGTGTGCAGACAGTGTGCTAGTATTCAATAAACAATAATACTATATTATATTAAATTCCTACAACCGTGGCCTGTTGCATTCAACGAAACATAACGTGTCACGAGGAAATGTCCTGGCAGGTAAAGTTGACCGGTGTAATGTTGACAAAATCACTGACCGAATGCTGTGAAGTAGGTAAAAGACCTATTTTACGTTTCTAGGGCACGTGGCATTTAGGGCCAAACATATTTTTATAGAGCAATTTCAGCACTTGGCAGGTGATGTGGTAAAAATGATTTTGACTTGAAATGTTACAGACAAGTTCTCAGAAAACCACGGATCAAGAAAAAGAAAAACATCGACATTCTACATGAGTTAAACACCAAGGAGAACTGGCTCATAAACAGCATCCTGTCCCGAAAGTTGAAGTAGTTTGGCCACATCAAGCGTTATGGTGGCTTGGAAAAGTCGTTGATTGAGGCTACAGTTTGTTGAAAGCGAGGCAGGGTTGACTACAACGAAGATGGACACAGGACATTGAAGAGGGCATTGAAAGCGCATGTGGCCGGAGAGCTGGCTAGGTTAGGTCAGTGTCGTATCCTTTACAGGACGTTGCAGAACCAACCCCAACAGCCTCTGGCTGTTGTGTTGTTTTTCTAGGCAAATTTACGTCCAATAGTTTGCCATTGCTTGCTGGACGGTCGGCTTTCTTGATACCACTGTGGAAACCAACGCAAGGCGCATGGCCCGCAGCTGGGATCGAACACGGCATACCGGCTGTCTAGGAAAAGGGATATTTTCAAGCGTGCCGTGAAGAGCGACTTTCTGTAAACTACTTGCTGGTTGATAATGATTGATATATATATATATATATATATATATATATATATATATATATATATATATATATATATATATATATATATATATATATATATATATATATATATATATATATATATATATATTTATATATATATATATGTCCTGAGTCCCGTACCGTTGTAAATTACATATCACCATCAGCAGCGGATATTATCAGGATACAAAAGCCACAAACAAAAATTATGAATGCCCCCTCCATTCCTCAAGCCCTTTCCTTTTCTGCCTCCCTTTTTTCTACTCCCTTTCAAAGGATAGTGGAATGAAAATATCAGTCATTATCAATTTTGCCATATTATCAAAATTTCTTTGGTAAATTTATATCAAATAATGTAAATCATACATTCACAAATAAATTTATGCAATTAAAAAAAAATCTAAAATATATACGGCTTTGAAGTATATAGATAATCGAAATTTACTGTTGTTTATTCTGTATTGAAAGAAATGATAAAGAATGTGTTTGGAAATCACAGAAATGGAATTAAATCTGATAAGAAACTTGTTTTTTGTTTTCAAAGAAAAAAAATAATTGATTATGACATATTTTAGACTGTGATACGAGAGTCACACAGTGGGACTCCACAACATAATATTCAGCAGTGGGTGCGCTGCAGCGAACCTTCATCATGGAGAAGACATATATATATATATATATATATATATATATATATATATATATATATATATATATATATATATATATATATATATATATAATATATACACGCACTGACACACTGACACACTGACACACACACACATTCATACCCAAGAATGACTTGTGGGTAGTAAATTTCCTGATCAAAGCTGAGAGGACCGACTTCGTTTCACCAGGTTTTATTCCACATGGCCCTGACTCTATCCGCAGAACGGCTAGCAACCTTTTGAGCACCGCACAGAGCAAGATATCCGCAGCTATGGCGACGATCCCCTGTGACCTCAGTAGAAATTGCAGCCGTGAACTGAAAGGCGTAGCCCTGAAACGAACCTTCTATCTTCAGAGCGCGAGGCAAACGGTATGACCTCTTCGCCATGGAGACCAGTTATGTCGGGTCCGATATCTTTTATACCATGGATGGAACCCAGTCCACTCATTCAGCCGCTGTCAATAACGTTGGTCTGAGGTTTTCTTTCGGACGTCCCGGCTGTCTCACTTAGTCTGTATGTTTTTCCCATTTCAGTGCCTGTTAGGAGATTCTCTGCCTGCCTCTCTTCAGAATCTGCCCAGTATATCGACATCTGAGAGTAGCCGTGACCGAGCGGCTAGACGCCCTCCTACAGATTGGAAGGTCTTGGGTTCGCTCCATGGCGGAGCCGGACTTTCTTTCAAAAATGACCTTGGCTCCCAGGTCGACCCAGCCTTGAGTGGGTACCGGGTGCAGTCCCGGGGAGTAAAGGCGGCGGCGTGGTGCTGGCCACACCACCCATCTTGTGTCGATTGGTATATAAAATATAGGTCTAGCCCTATATGCCCTATACACCTAAAGGCATGGAAAATGGTCCTATACTTTTACTTACTCGATATCAACATCTTTGTTTCATAACTGTTGATATCAGCTTTTGCCTAACTGTCGACACAGGTGTTTGTTAAATTAAGATTGTGACTGCCGGGAGCAGAGAAAAGTTCAGCGTAGCAACAGCTGTAGGGCAGGCTAACGAATAACCGTAGGTTCAAGATGAATTAGCTAAAACCTATTGTGATTTCTCCAATAACATGCGTCAACTGTAACAATAGTTCTAATAACACAAGTCAGATAGGACTGTTTCAGATCCCCTGTTATCCCATAGCCACGCGAACTGGTGACGCTTGCATTGTGAAAAGTACCTCAATATTATCTCAGCACTATGACAAAGCCGTCAGGACGTTTACCAAGAGTGTCATACTGTCTATTTGAAATAACAGGCCATCTAGGTGCAGTTATCCCTTCTAGTGTATTCTTTGCTTCATACACTTGGCAAGGTCTTCGGGAGTTGATTCTTAAAGAGTTGTGTCCCCCTGTGTCCATCTGTCATAAGGTCCCCTGACTTTCGCCTGTTATCAAACAAAGCATTGGAACGATCAGTATTTATTTAACAGAAACGACACTCTGAAAATATCATCGCGTGCCTAAACATCACTTTCCTCATCATTACGTGGCTTGCCCTAGGCTCCCAGGTCGACCCAGTCTAAAATGGGTACCAGTTAAAGTGCTCGGAAGTAAAGGCGGTCAGCCACATCACCAACTGAGCGCCGATTGGTCTCTAAAATAGGTCTATCGCTATATGTCCAGTTTTTTGTTTGTTTTTAGTATCCAGAAGCCATGAGTTGTTAACCCTTAAGCTCGGTATCATGGATATCACAACTTTTCGGCCTTGATTCCATTTTAAATACCGTATATCTGGGAGAAATGTGGATTTTCTGCCTACCCCCGGGAGTGAAACCGGACCACAATGAGTTCGTCACCCGCTCACCGCGCAATCTGGTTTAGCCAACTACGCTAGAGAGCCGGGCCTATATGTCCAGTAAAAGAGACCAGTGGCATGGAAAAGGTTCTTTACATTGTATTGTATATGGCATGAAAAATAGTGTTAAGTGTTTTGTGTCTAGTCATAGATTGGAGTCATGGAAATAAGATGTGACAACGAAAAAAAGATCAAATCAGGAATGAGGCCATACAAGAACGGATCGGCATAGAACCGATAGGAAACTGCGTACAAAGACAGCACATAAAATGGTTTGGTCACTCAACGGGAATGCCTTATAATGATAAACCATACAAACAATAGGCGTTAACAGAAAACAGGTAGTATCGACTGCTGTAATATGGTAGCCCAGGTATAACTGACTAAGCAAACAGACAACAGGTATTAACCACTGCTGTTAAACGTTAGCTCAGTTTTATCCCACCAAGCTAAGAGAAAGCAGTTAGTACCGACTGCTGTAAAATGGTAGCCCAGTTATAACTTACTAAGCTAACAGAAAACAGTTAGTAACCACTTCTGTTTTACGGCAGCTCAGTTTTATCCCACCAAGTTAAGAAAAAACAGGTAGTACCGACTGCTGTTATATGGTAGCTAAGTTATAACTGACTAAGATAAAAGAACACAGTGCCGACTACTGTTGTAGGGTAGCTCAGTTATAACTGAACAAGTTGACAGAAAACAGGTAGTACCGGCTACTGTTGTACGGTAGCTTCGTGACTATTGACCAAGACATGAACTGAGTAAAAAGATCCCATTATTTTGCTTTCTATACATGTGATAATCAGAAAATGTATTGATCGGTACTTATAGAAAGAAGTAGAAAGATAGAAAGACACGATAGACGATAGACGACATAATAAAATCGAAAGCTATAGTTACCGTATCGGGAATCGAACCTGGAGACCGAGTACGCTTAGGGATGTCCCGAGTGCAATGATGTCCTTCCTTCCTTCCTTCCTTCCTTCCTTCCTTCCTTCCTTCCTTCCTTCCTTCCTTCCTTCCTTCCTTCCTTCCTTCCTTCCTTCCTTCCTTCCTTCCTTCCTTCCTTCCTTCCTTCCTTCCTTCCTTCCTTCCTTCCTTCCTTCCTTCCTTCCTTCCTTCCTTCCTTCCTTCCTTCCTTCCTTCCTTCCTTCCTTCCTTCCTTCCTTCCTTCCTTCCTTCCTTTTCCTTCCTTCCTTCCTTCCTTCCTTCCTTCCTTCCTTCCT